>JAWPHD010005333.1:0-165948 GCA_037043455.1 Cyrtodaria siliqua | reverse complement strand
AATCAACTCATGAAAGGATGCTCTGTTTGGCGCCAGGGGAGATTTAATTCTAAAGGCGTGAGTTACTTGAGCTTTAAGAACATCTAATGAGGATAACACATTTACACGACGTCAAGCCTGGTTAATGGATTATCCCCAATCCTAGCAAGATTGAATTGCAAAGGCTCATGCTAAATTTACTTCTGTTTCTATTCAAAATGCTTTCTCCTGAAATACAGAGAATACAAATTTATACAAGTCATCCGCTTAGCTAACACAGCAATGTATCTTTATAGCGGAACTAAACCAAGTGTGCCACAGAGATTCATGACAGAGATATCAAAGCTTGTCTGCATGAGATGTTGTTCCCACACACTTCTAGTCTGTGTCCAACCAGAGTAAAGCTTGTCTGAGCCCCCCCCCCCCCCCCCCCCCCCCCCCCCCACCCTAATCTGTGCCCATACAGAATCAACATATTGCTGCTGGAATAGCCAATGCTTACATCAGATTCTAGTATGTTCCATGAAAAAGAAAAATGCTTACTGGATGGTTATTCAGGGCAAAACAGACTTGACTAGGAAATAGTTCAGGCAGGGAAAGGAACCAAAGAGTTACTCAAACTCAGCTGGAGATGACCTTAACAACTAAGCTGTCACATCAGTAGATAAGCTGAGTTTTTGAGTATTTTACTCATACTTTCTTTACAAAAACTCTCAATTCATTAAAATTGTGAGTATCATTACTCATCAACTTACTACAAAAACTCAGAACTTTTAAAAATCATGAGTATTTTATTTGTATGTATTGTCCTGTGGAACAGTTTATTCCATATTTACCATGTTTACATTATGAAAATTGTCCCAAGCATGTGTGTAATATTAAGGTCATTCATTGTTTCTTTTGTTTTTATTTAACTTCCATTTAATCAGAATACATGTAGTTGTTTCTTTTAAAATGTATTAATTCACATCCATTTTGAAAGCATGAACTATTTAAAGCAATTGTTTACTCTGAACGTGTTCCTTTTACTCATCCACTTTGAATTTGATGAGTAAATACTCATTGCCGTCAAATTTATCTACAGCTCTGCAACTATTTCTAAAGTATCTATTTTGTTGGAACATGCTGGCTAAGAGAACTGTTAACGCCACACAATTCTGATTTAATCTGCATTTCTCTTTAAGTGCAGGTAATTACCACTGTTTATATAGACCACCTTTATTGTAGTCAGTAGATCACGTATTCGTGTGACTGTGGGGTAATGGTTAGCGCTTCCATTTAGGCCTAAAAAAAAAACTTGTGTGTTTCTGGTTTCACCCTGTCAAAAAGTTAGGGTAGGTAGGTAGGAAAAAGTTTTTTTTTTAGATATTTTTTTTATATATATTGTTCGCATATATTATGCTATTTTTGTACTAAGGCAACTTTTTGATACCCTTTGCAATCCAGATTAGATGTTTAACAACTCTGGCTAATAAAATTATCATTTGAATAAAAAATATTTTTTTTTTTTTTTTTTTTTTTTTTTTAATTTTTTTTAATTTTTTTTTTTTTTTTCGCTAAAAATATTTAGGGTCGGCGGTGATAAAGTAGGGTCGGTCGGGAAACCGGAAACACACATGTTTTTTTATTAGGCCTTAGTAATCCAGGGATCCTGCCTTCTATCCCAGCCATGACCAAATTCAGATTTAGGGCTATTGGTTAGCCATCTTTAAAAAAAAAAATCCAAAATGGATGGGGTATGGTTAATTGAAATTTGCATCCAAATGCATATTATAGGCATGAACAATGTCAATGCTATAATAGATGACAGTAATTCAACACTATTGATGTGAACATAATATCAGAAACAATATTTATTTGGCAGAAATAGTGCCCTTTATATTCGAAAAGTTTAGTACAATTTTACTCGAAGATGTTTTTTTTTTATGTTAAATAAATGTGTCCATAGAATTGTCCATTTATCTAAAAATGGCACACGAGACATCATTCGACAGGTTAACACATCATCCAAATTTCAAAGTCAATCATTATAAACAAGAGGTCAATGACCTTGAAGCTCTACTGATAGATTTTGATAGCTAGATCAGCATTCCTGTGAAGTTTCATAAAAATCTGTTTCATGAAATTCCGTCAAGTAGTTTCAGAGTAGTAGTCGCTACAAGTTGAAGTTTTTACTATATAACTCTAGGTAAACAAAGATGGCCACTGGCAGCCATGTTTAATGTCGAATCAAAATAATTTTCGACAATGATCAACATCTTGTCATGCTGATCATTTCAGAAAAAGTCCCATATCAATATCACTTAAAGTTTTCAAGAAGTAATCGCTACAAACTTGTTTTTAAAAATCTATGTTTAACCGTGGAGGCCATCTTGAATTTCCAGCCGACCTGAAATTGTGCTAGGATTAACTAGACATCAAGAAGAACATTTCTGTGAAGTTTCATGAAAATCCGTCTAGCAGTTTCAGAGGAGTAGTCGCTACAAATTTTTACTATACAAACTCTACGCAAACAAAGATGGCCACTGGCGCACATGTTAAGGGGAGACTCCTTAGTTTCGAATGAATGTCCATGGGGAATTTCTTATAAAATAGGAATCTATGAGATTAAAAGCCATGTACAGGCTAGACAATAAAAAAGAAATCCACAAATGCGGTGTTTTTGACTTAGTATGACATAATAGTTAATTTTGATATAAATAAACTTTTTGTACTATGACCCATATGTAGCCTGTAAACAGAAAATCGTAACTGGTGGCTATGTTGTAAATGATAGCTTTTTTTATCACTTCCTGCAATTCTTGAGTCGACATCAGATTACGGAAAAAAAAGCCGGTTAAGGTATGTAGAAATAGCATTTTTATGACAATTTGGAGTGTTTGTCATTCAATTATGGATGTGCTATATCTCAAATAAGGGACAGGTATATGCTGTCGTTTGTCTATAAATGTCATGTTTTCACTTTTTTCAGTGCTGAGTGGGTGGGGTAAATGAAGTTGTATTTGTAGGTAGAGAAACCGATTTTGATGCTTTCTAGCATGTATTTGCTATATTTTGAGAGGAAATTTTATAATCTTTCAGGAACAATGCATGTTTGTTATTTTTGAAAAATAGAATTCAAGTTATTTAGCGTAATTAGTGTACATGTCTGAAACTAGTCTGAATTTCAAAGAAAACTGTAGATTCCGACCTTAAGGAAAATATGCATAGTACCGATTATACACAATTTCAGGTTTAGAACACAGGTTGTAGTGCGTTTTGATATTTTCACCACAAAATTGCTCAGAAATCATCAAAATATTGCGACATTTTCTATTTTGAGATATCGACACATATTGCCAAGCGAAGTAACGCTTGCTGGTAAAAATAGATCATCTGAGTTTTGTTATTTTCCAATGACCGAATGTGAATTTGCACACATTTTTCAATTTATTTTTGTAGAAACTATAATTGGAGCCTGTAAATTGTATATAACTGTTCATTTAAGTAGGCATTAATGTAGGAGAATAGGTTTCCATATAAGATACCTTGAACTATCAGACCCAACAATAAATTGCACTCTGCTATGACCAACTCCGATCAGACATGCAAAATCAGACTTACTGGAATAACAGTATTAGACATGCATCAGACTTACAATATTTAGACTCTTGAATATCAGCCCTACAATATCTGATGCATATCAGACTCATATCAGCCAAAAATTTCAGACCCATATCAGACCTACAATATCAGACACAAAAACTATTATTGTGTACATATAGGTCTGCATCTCACTGGTATGTTCTAGGTCAGACTCTGATACTTTAAGTCTTACAACTATCACGCCTACTAGACTCCGCAACCGCCTCCAAAAAGAGGTGATAATACGACGTTTCGGAGACACTTCCGATGCGGTTGCGGAGAGTAAATTGAAGCAGCAACGGTAAGTGTGAATTTAATATTTTCGTTTTTTTCGGCCCTAACTCGATCTTTTTCAAAAATCGGGGAATGTGGTACGATGTAGGAATGTTTTCTCTTCCTGTTTCATGTGTTGGTTTCGAAATATATTAAAAAATGTGGTCTGTAGGATTGTCATAAGTCAATCACGAGTGTAATTTTCTCAACTGGACATGGTTTTTACTCCGTTTTTCTGCCATTTTCTACGTTTTTCATTGAACGATGAAAGATAGGTGATTTCAAAGGCATAGACCTCATTCGTGGGCAGACTTCTCATAAAATGGCAGAAAAACACTCATATCAGACCCTTGTCAGACACTCATATCAGACCTTTTATATCAGACTCATGTCAGACCTTAAATATTGGGTGTGCCTCCAGCATACAAAATATCGTTGGTCTGATCTGAGTCGTAACTATTTAAAGTTGTGATATGATAGTGTAAGTAAGTTCTTAGTTAAGGTCTGGTATAATAAGTCTGGTAGTGTAGGTTTGAGCCATGTCTGGTATGCTACCTACTTTTCAGTTCATACTGCACTAAAACTATCTGGATGTTTTTGTGCATACCATTTCATTTTTTACTTTATTTTTAATTTGCAGTCTGCATAACCATAGCTGCAGTGACCGTTATGTCTATTATTTTCTCTACAATTTTAACTGAAATTGAATTTCCGGCTGACCTAAAAAAAATCTGGGATCAATTAGACATCAAGAGCAACATTCCTGCGAAGTTTCATAAAAATTCGTCAAGTAGTTTCAGAGGAGTAGTCGCTACAAGTTTTTACTATATAAATCTCTGTAAACAAAGATGGCCGCTTGCGACCATGTTTAAAGTCGCATCGAAATAAATTTCGACAAGGATCAACATCATGCCATGCTGATCATTTTAGAAAATGTCCCATATCAATATCACTTGCAGTTTTCAAGAAATAGTCGCTACAAATTGATTTATTTTAAATCTATATTTAGCCGTGGCGGCCATCTTGAATTTCCGGCCAGCCTGAAATTTTTCTAGGATCAACTAGACATCAAGAACAACATTCCTGTGAAGTTTCATGAACATCCGTCAAGTAGTTTCAGAGGAGTAGTCGCTACAAGTTTTTACTATATAACTCTATGTAAACAAAGATGGCCACTGGCAGCCATGTTTAACGTCGAATCAAAATAATGTTCGACTAGGCTCAACATCATGTCATGCTGATCATTTTAGAAAAAGTCCAATATCAATATCAATTATAGTTTTCAAGAAGTACTCGCTACAAACTTATTTTTTAAAAATCTATTTTTAGCTGTGGCGGCCACCTCGAATTTCTGGCTGACCTGAAATTTTGCTAGGATCAATAAGACATTAAGAGCAACATTCCTGTAAAGTTTCATGAAAATCCGCCAAGTAGTTTCAGAGGAGTAATCGCTAAAAGTTTTTACTATATAACTCTATGTAAACAAAGATGGCCACTGGCAGCCATGTTTAACGTCGAATCAAAACGATTTTTGACAAGGACCAACATCATGTCATGCTGATCATTTAAGAAAAGTCCCATATCAATATCACTTATAGTTTTCAAGAAGTAGTCGCTACAAACTTGTATTTTAAAAATCTATTTTTAACTTTGGCGGCCATCTTGGATTTCACATCGACATGAATTTTTGCTAGGATCAACTAGACTTCATGGGCAACATTTCTGTAAAGTTTCATGAATATCCATCCAGTAGTTTCAGAGGAGTAGTTGCTACAAATAAAAGTTTAAGGACAGACAGACGGACAGACAGACGGACGCCGCACCACGGCATAAGCTCTGCTGATCTCTGATCAGTCGAGCCAAAAACACAAGCTATTATTTCAATGGCTTGTACATTCAAAATAATCTCAATGCTATAGTATGGTGGCACTGACGGGTTTTAATTGTCAAACTATTATAAATGGCAACTCTATTATAAATGGCAACTATATTTTTGGATGTATTAAACACAACTGAGTGACTGTTGTGAATAGAGACATGGCAAAACAAGAGTAACTTATTATTATATTCGAACAAAATCAGCACGAACTACATAATAACATATGAATACGATCAAATGACATGTTTATCCGAATGTTACACCATACCGCAAGTTTCAATTTACAATTCACGTGCATGCTTTTCATGTGCGTGTGTTGGAAGGCACATGGCGTATAAAGAAAATCTCCATTTTTAACAATGGTGTACTTCGAATTTGGGATGATTTGATAAATGGCTTACTTTATTTAGAAATGATGTCTCGTCTGCCATTTTTAGATAAAATACAAATAGCATTCCTACAAAGTTTCATTATTGACAGAATACGCGTTTGGCGCACACATAGGATGCAAAAAAAATACAATCTCATTAAAATCAGATCCAAAATATTCACTCCACTACTTTCCGCTATTTAGATCTGACCATATTACATACCGGGTCACCTTAGATAGACCTTTCATCTAATCAATATTCATGAGAAGATCAACTAAATTCAACCAATGAATTATTATAATTCACATGAATTATTTATAATTCACATGAAATTAAAACTTCTATTCGAGTGAACTGAACAAAAGCAAATTTACATATCCGAATAAAGATAAAAGTCTTCCAGTGTTATTGCTGTGTTATTGCTGTGTTATTGCTGTGTTATTGCATGATACATTCAAAGAAATGCACTGAATGGTATGTTCTACACCAAGATACGAAGAAAATCATGGGAACTGTCGTGTATTTTTCCTACGAAATTATTACTACAGTATATAGCCTAAATAGTATGCCATAATACATGTGGCCCGATTAGCTCAGTTGATAGCGTCTCGACCGCGGAATTATCAGTATAATTTTAGTGTGTGGGTGTGAGTTCAATCCCACGAATCGGTAAAAATATTTTTACCGCTATTAAATTCCGTCAAGTTTACAATCTTTTTTTTTCCAGTAAATATTCAACAATGGTTGGTGTATTATGTTGTCAACGCAATTTGTTTCTGTTTTATAAGCTAAAAACGGACATTGTCTCTTTCAATACCAAGCGCTCTTTCAATACCAAGCGTGGACTTTTACTGTTCAATGCGACATGCGCAGTGAAGCTGTCAATACCAAACAATTTTGTAGGCTGAAATCTGACTGATAAGGTCAATCTAAGGTGACCCGGTATGTAATATAGTCAGATCTAAATAGCGGAAAGTAGTGGAGTGAATATTTTGGATCTGATTTTAATGAGATTGGGTTAAATACAGTACGAAACTGGCTCAGTTTTTCAAAGAGGAACTTCAACATTTATGAATTTCTTGTTACAACTTGTACTGTGATTAAAACGTATACAACATCACAGTTGTGTCATTTCTCTAACTGCAACTTCTTTTTTTTTACAAAACATTTTGGGATTTCCTTGGAATATAATATATGGAATTAAGTGGTGATGTATATTATGTGTCTGGACTCGTTATTCATTAAAATGTTTGACCGATAGATGGCGTTAAATGCTAAAAAATGACTATGACGTGACGTCAACTTGACCGCAACATCAAACTGCTGTGATGTGTCCACATTCTTAAATATACAATAATCTTCTTTGTTTTTGTAGTTTCTAAAAACATAATATAACCTTTATTATAAAATAAATAATGTTTAAAAGTTATGTTTTAGCATTAATCGGGATCTGCTGACTTTGTTTGGGGCAACATTGCGCGTAACATCACATAATTTTTATGCCGTCGTGACGTAGGGGGTGTTTCCCAAAACAAACTGACGTTGACCAATCAGCGGATCATACCTGTGTTTTTTTTGGTAAACCTAGTTTTGATTTCACAAATTTAAAGAAGCTTTACTCCAGATAATCATATGGACTTCATTCAGAGAAGTCTCGCGAGAGGTTTGATGATTGCGGCTAAAGATTTAATCTGATTCTTGCTGAATCCTAGAAACAGTATCTCAATACTTCTATCTGTAATACTAGAAAATATTAAATAGTTGAATGGTTTCACTGACTGAATGTCTACATTCATCAGTTTGAAGGTGTTGCACATTGTGTCCCATAACATTTAAAACTTCATAGTAAAGACGCCGCGGCTAAAACTTTCTTGCATCTCACTGCTGCGGGTTCCAACTCCACTGGAAACTCGACTTATCAAGTTAGAAAGTGTCGATTCTTACGGATGGCAGAAGGTTCTGCCCAAAGAAATAAGAGGTGGTCTGTCTCTACCACAAAAATAAAATCTACAGTCTTATACGGCTTAACATGTGCAAAAAGTGGCCAAAAAATTGGCTGGCTGACAGTTCATTTAAAAAAAAAATCTACTACAATAAGATGTGTCATTGCCTCCATTCTTTAGTATTTTTTTGGACAGTTTTCTGACAATTTTATCTAATTTTGAATTATCCGAGCATAACAACCTTCATTCATAAATCCAATTATATCTGTCACTGAACAATGGGAGTAAAGAAGTTTGTTTTGTTTGTTTGTTTGGTGTTTACGTCGTTTTCAACACAAATATGTAAGGTTATATATGACGGTAGATTTTTTTGGTGGAGGCAGACCACCTGCTTTTCCTGTGTAGAACCAGTATTGTACACCTCCCGCCATCCGTAAGAATAGACACTTCCTCACTTACAAGTCAAGCTCCCAGTGGGATTCACACCCGCAGCAGTGAGAGGCGAAGGTTTACAACGCAACATTGTTAACCATTCGGCCACGGAGACACTCTGCTGCCAGTATGTCTCAATATGGAAAAACACCAAATTACTGAGTTTTAAGAGATGAAACACAATAGGCTAAGTTTTAAGAATAAAATACATGTTATCTCCCTGCCCTAACCCTTAACCCGCTAAGCATGACTACAATAGCCTTTGTGTCCATTGTAAACCCAGATCAGCCTGCGAGTAACTGGCTGCTGATCAATTTTCCCCCAAAACACCGCTTTGTCACATAAATGGTATGGTCTTAATTCAAAGAAAGAACAGTCCATTATATCTTCGTAGCAGGTTAGGAGGGTACATCAGGCTTTTTGTGGGGTCTGCCTCTGCCACAAACAAGAAATGGACAGTCGTATCTGGCTTAACATATGTAAAGTATGATGTACAACACCATTCATACAAACAAATGATTAAAACTAATTTATGTTATACAGGGGGGGGGGGGGGGGGGGGGGGGGGTGCATTGGCGACATAGGTATATGTGTAAGAATTGGAGGGAGCCCATATGCCCCTCTTTGGGTGAGGTATGAATAAAATGCATAATGCTATAAGAAATCCCAAACCAAATTTATAGATACAGTCGAACCTGGATAGCTGGAAGTCAGCAGGACCATATGGATATGTTCGAGCTATCGGTGGCTTCGAGGCATCGAAGTAACGATAAAAACCAAAATATCTATCCGAATTTGTGTACCGCCTGAAATAGTGTTACTTGCGTACGTGATGTATCATTCTCGGTATGTTTTTTATGTTTATGCATGTTTGTTTAAACCTCATAACGGATATATAACATGTAATTGTTACACTGAAAATACAAGAAAAACTGCAATAATGTGTTTGTTTTATCATTTATTTAAAGAAACAATAAATTTTAACACACAAGCCGGAAGTCCCAATAATGAGAACAATGTATGACTGGTTTCGGTACATAGAATTGAATAGAATAGACAATAGCGTAGCACATAATTTTTATTAAAACCAATCAACAAACGTTATTTAATTAGAAAATCAACCGTGTTTAATTAGTAAACGAAGTTCACTAAACATACTTGGGAAATGCTCTTAACTAATTAAAAAGTGAACACACTTTATTTTAATTATTGTTTTATTTTTATTAAAACCAATCAACAAATGTTATTAAATTAGAAAATTAACTGTGTTTAATTTATCGTAATTAACAGTAAACGAAGTTCACTAAACATAAATTGTATCTGTCTATTATCGCTTTTCAATCATTAATGTTCGCACCTTTAACAACCAACTTGATCTGTTTTCGCACTATGATCGAACTTGCTACAAACAAATACAACCGTGTTGATTACAATTAATATGGCCTACGTCACATGGCAACGGATCATCACCTTCGATTTTGCGAGGTTTAAATTCACACAAAAATGGATCTTCGGACCGTAAAAAGTACTAGAGTGGTATTCCAGAAATAATATTCGAATAATTAAGTTAAATTACATTGAATTATGTAGGAGTTGTGTCGGGACCGCAAAATGTGCTCGATTTACCGATGGTATTCGAATCACCGGTGTTCGAGCTATCGAAGTTCGACTGTATATACAACAGCTTACATGCAAACCTACATGTAAATCTGCCTTTATTGCACATTTTATGGGCCATCACAATTTGGGTTCCATGGCAGTCCAGAATTTGCAGAAGACAAAATTACTTATGCAACCCTTTACAACATACTATAAGGAAACCAATTCCCAAATTTAGTTGAGCTAGGACAAGAAATGTAAGAGATATAGACCTGTAAACACAGCTTACATGCAAAATTGATGTGAAATAGACACATTTTAAGGGCTATCAGAATTTGAGTTCCATGGGAGCCTATGGGTTACAGGAACCAGAATTGCTTAAGCAGTCCTTAAGATAATATTATAAGGAAGCCCATGGCCAAATTATGTTGTGCCAGGATAAGAAATGTATGAGAAATATACTTGTAAACACAGCTTACACGCAAACCTTGATGTGGGACGCCGATGCTGGGGTGATTACATAAGCTCTCTTATTCTTCGAATAGTCAAGCTAAAAAGTGAACGATTTTAAAATTTACGACTTGTTTAATAAAGCAGGGCCCTGGGTTGTTAGTTTAAGCATTTTAAGCCCGGTCTTATTCCAACTCTATAGTGAGTTCGCAGTTCACACCTAAACAACAGGGTGCTATATAAACACTATATTTTGATTGATATGCTATTTTATCATGAACATGAACATTTTATCATGAACTGGAACATTTTATCATGAACTGGAACATTTTATCATGAACTGGAACATTTTATCGACTGGAACATTTTATCATGAACATGAACATTTTATCATGAACTGGAACATTTTATCATGAACTGGAACATTTTATCATGAACATGAACATTTTATCATGAACTGGAACATTTTATCATGAACTGGAACATTTTATCATGAACTGGAACATTTTATCATGAACATTTTATCATGAACTGGAACATTTTATCAACTGGGACATTTTATCATGAACTGGAACATTTTATCAACTGGAACATTCTATCATGAACTGGAACATTTTATCAACTGGAACATTTTATCATGAACTGGAACATTTTAAAATATATTTTTTTCTTAGGAAGAGAGGCACATTTGCTAAACAAAATGAAAAACAACAAACTTATCTGCAAAGTTGTTTAAAAAATAACGCAAAATCATAGAATTTCTCTTAACTCGCAATTTATTACTTTTTTATGGTTTTATGTTACACAGAAGAAATATAATCATGTCAGAAAAGAACATTAAATCTTGAACTTTACTCTATTGCACAGGAAATCTTCAAACAACAATCATAGCTTAAGTTGAATAAAGTCAGCATGAGACCAATGACATTCACTCTAATACGCTTGAAGTCAGTTTTTGACGCAAAACATCAAATCCAACCTATAACTAACTTTTTTCTGTATGTATTTACTGTTGTTGCTTTTCTCATTAAGAAAGCCTTTGTAAACATAATAGCCTTTTTACAACACAAGGAACGTGTAAAAGTGGTTGTAAATTGAATTGCTACAGTCGTGACCATCCATCCTTTCACCAAGTTAGTAATCAATACAGAACAAATAGAAAATAGTTCATCTCCATGCCAAATAACTGTATAAATGACCCAATGGCAAAATAATACAAGTACATTGATCAGAAGTCTCTGGTAACTAAACGATGGAATTACTTTAGGCCGACTATTATAAACTGTTGGTTTGCCGTTCCCTACCATACCGTGAAAAAGGGCAAAAACTTTTTAATTAGGGTTTTACAGTGCACCAACACAAAATGGTTATATGGCGCAAAAAGAAATGAACATTCCAGCTTACTCTCCCTTTACATCTAGATAAAATTAATATGCAGAATGGGCCTAGAACTTCTCACCAGCAGAACCAGAATGTTGTGGCAAATTATCTTTCAAAGTTATTCTAGATCAATATATTTTTTGTTACTACCTTTTTACAAAACAAATTTCTTTCATTTTATCATGTTTTACTGTCTTCAAAAAACAACGCCTACCTACCCACTTATGCAATCCTAGGTCAGGAAACAGCAAACAAACTTTTATTAACGACGGCTTGTCAGAACACGTCGATCCAATAATTTTTATTTGCCCTTCTTCTTGCGTACCCTAGACGTGCACACAACACATGATCTCTCATTAGGAAGGATTGTTATTAACTCCCAGAGGAAGAAGTAGAAATGAGTTTTACTTGAACAAATAAAGGCTTATTTTTAACATTTCACGTTAATGGATGTATAAATAAGGGACTACAAACTGAGACATGAATTGTCAGCTCTCCCATAATTGCTTCTACACTGGAAGGTTTCTTTAAATGTTAGACGTCACTCGAATCTCATTTAAAAGATCTTCTAACTTTGAAAAGCATTTATCAGTAATTGAACGTGAATTTATCCAATATAGTACTTCAAGCCTATGGTGCATTCACTGGTAACTGAAACTGAATTTATTCAGTACTGTGCGTCAAGCTTATGGTGCATTTACTGGTAACTGAAACTGAATTTATTCAGTACTGTGCGTCAAGCTTATGGTGCATTTACTGGTAACTGAAACTGAATTGATCCAGTACTGTGCTTCAAGCTTATGGTGCATTTACTGGTAACTGAAACTGAATTGATCCAGTACCGTGCTTCAAGCTTATGGTGCATTTACTGGTAACTGAAACTGAATTGATCCAGTACTGTGCTTCAAGCTTATGGTGCATTTACTGGTAACTGAAACTGAATTGATCCAGTACTGTGCTTCAAGCTTATGGTGCATTTATTTGTAACTGGAACTGAATTGATCCAGTACTGTGCTTCAAGCTTACGGTGCATTTATTTGTAACTGGAACTGAATTGATCCAGTACCATGCTTCAAGCTTACGGTGCATTTACTGGTAACTGGAACTGAATTGATCGAGTACTGTGCTTCAAGTTTATGATGATTTACTGGTAACTGGAACTGAATTGATCAAGTACCATGCTTCAAGCTTACGGTGCATTTACTGGTAACTGGAACTGAATTGATCCAGTACCTTGCTTCAAGTTTATGATGATTTACTGGTAACTGGAACTGAACTGATCCAGTACCATGCTTCAAGCTTATGGTGCATTTACTGGTAACTGGAACTGAATTGATCCAGTACTGTGCTTCAAGCTTACGGTGCATTTACTGGTAACTGGAACTGAATTGATCCAGTACCGTGCTTCTAGATAATGATGCATTTACTGGTAACTGGAACTGGATTGATCCAGTACCGTGCTTCAAGCTTATGGTGCATTTACTGGTAACTGGAACTGAACTGATCCAGTACCATGCTTCAAGCTTACGGTGCATTTACTGGTAAATGGAACTGAATTGATCCAGTACCGTGCTTCAAGCTTATGGTGCATTTACTGGTAACTGGAACTGAATTGATCCAGTACTGTGCTTCAAGCTTACGGTGCATTTACTGGTAACTGGAACTGAATTGATCCAGTACCGTGCTTCTAGATAATGATGCATTTACTGGTAACTGGAACTGGATTGATCCAGTACCATGCTTCTAGATAATGATGATTTACTGGAACTGGATTGATCCAGTACCATGCTTCAAGATAATGATGATTTACTGGTAACTGGAACTGGATTGATCCAGTACCGTGCTTCAAGATAATGATGATTTACTGGTAACTGGAACTGGATTGATCCAGTACCGTGCTTCAAGATAATGATGATTTACTGGTAACTGGAACTGAATTGATCCAGTACCGTGCTTCTAGATAATGATGATTTACTGGTAACTGGAACTGAATTGATCCAGTACCGTGCTTCTAGATAATGATGATTTACTGGTAACTGGAACTGAATTGATCCAGTACCGTGCTTCTAGATAATGATGATTTACTGGTAACTGGAACTGAATTGATCCAGTACCGTGCTTCTAGATAATGATGATTTACTGGTAACTGGAACTGAATTGATCCAGTACCGTGCTTCTAGATAATGATGATTTACTGGTAACTGGAACTGGATTGATCCAGTACCGTGCTTCTAGATAATGATGATTTACTGGTAACTGGAACTGAATTGAACCAGTACCATTCTTCTAGATAATGATGATTTACTGGTAACTGGAACTGAATTGATCCAGTACCGTGCTTCTAGACAATGATGATTTACTGGTAACTGGAACTGAATTGATCCAGTACCGTGCTTCTAGACAATGATGATTTACTGGTAACTGGAACTGGATTGATCCAGTACCATGCTTCTAGATAATGATGATTTACTGGTAACTGGAACTGAATTGATCTAGTACCGTGCTTCTAGACAATGATGATTTACTGGAAACTGGAACTGAATTGATCCAGTACCGTGCTTCTAGACAATGATGATTTACTGGTAACTGGAACTGAATTGATCCAGTACCGTGCTTCTAGATAATGATGATTTACTGGTAACTGGAACTGGATTGATCCAGTACCGTGCTTCAAGATAATGATGATTTACTGGTAACTGGAACTGGATTGATCCAGTACCGTGCTTCTAGATAATGATGATTTACTGGTAACTGAAACTGAATTTATTCAGTACCGTGCGTCAAGCTTATGGTGCATTTACTGGTAACTGAAACTTAATTGATCCAGTACTGTGCTTCAAGCTTATGGTGCATTTACTGGTAACTGAAACTGAATTGATCCAGTACTGTGCTCCAAGCTTATGGTGCATTTACTGGTAACTGAAACTGAATTGATCCAGTACCGTGCTTCAAGCTTATGGTGCATTTACTGGTAACTGAAACTGAATTGATCCAGTACTGTGCTTCAAGCTTATGGTGCATTTACTGGTAACTGAAACTGAATTGATCCAGTACTGTGCTTCAAGCTTATGGTGCATTTATTTGTAACTGGAACTGAATTGATCCAGTACTGTGCTTCAAGCTTACGGTGCATTTATTTGTAACTGGAACTGAATTGATCCAGTACCATGCTTCAAGCTTACGGTGCATTTACTGGTAACTGGAACTGAATTGATCCAGTACCGTGCTTCTAGATAATGATGCATTTACTGGTAACTGGAACTGGATTGATCCAGTACCGTGCTTCAAGCTTATGGTGCATTTACTGGTAACTGGAACTGAACTGATCCAGTACCATGCTTCAAGCTTACGGTGCATTTACTGGTAAATGGAACTGAATTGATCCAGTACCGTGCTTCAAGCTTATGGTGCATTTACTGGTAACTGGAACTGAATTGATCCAGTACTGTGCTTCAAGCTTACGGTGCATTTACTGGTAACTGGAACTGAATTGATCCAGTACCGTGCTTCTAGATAATGATGCATTTACTGGTAACTGGAACTGGATTGATCCAGTACCATGCTTCTAGATAATGATGATTTACTGGAACTGGATTGATCCAGTACCATGCTTCAAGATAATGATGATTTACTGGTAACTGGAACTGGATTGATCCAGTACCGTGCTTCAAGATAATGATGATTTACTGGTAACTGGAACTGGATTGATCCAGTACCGTGCTTCAAGATAATGATGATTTACTGGTAACTGGAACTGAATTGATCCAGTACCGTGCTTCTAGATAATGATGATTTACTGGTAACTGGAACTGAATTGATCCAGTACCGTGCTTCTAGATAATGATGATTTACTGGTAACTGGAACTGAATTGATCCAGTACCGTGCTTCTAGATAATGATGATTTACTGGTAACTGGAACTGGATTGATCCAGTACCGTGCTTCTAGATAATGATGATTTACTGGTAACTGGAACTGAATTGATCCAGTACCGTGCTTCTAGATAATGATGATTTACTGGTAACTGGAACTGGATTGATCCAGTACCGTGCTTCTAGATAATGATGATTTACTGGTAACTGGAACTGAATTGAACCAGTACCATTCTTCTAGATAATGATGATTTACTGGTAACTGGAACTGAATTGATCCAGTACCGTGCTTCTAGACAATGATGATTTACTGGTAACTGGAACTGAATTGATCCAGTACCGTGCTTCTAGACAATGATGATTTACTGGTAACTGGAACTGGATTGATCCAGTACCATGCTTCTAGATAATGATGATTTACTGGTAACTGGAACTGAATTGATCCAGTACCGTGCTTCTAGACAATGATGATTTACTGGAAACTGGAACTGAATTGATCCAGTACCGTGCTTCTAGACAATGATGATTTACTGGTAACTGGAACTGAATTGATCCAGTACCGTGCTTCTAGATAATGATGATTTACTGGTAACTGGAACTGGATTGATCCAGTACCGTGCTTCAAGATAATGATGATTTACTGGTAACTGGAACTGGATTGATCCAGTACCGTGCTTCTAGATAATGATGATTTACTGGTAACTGAAACTGAATTTATTCAGTACCGTGCGTCAAGCTTATGGTGCATTTACTGGTAACTGAAACTTAATTGATCCAGTACTGTGCTTCAAGCTTATGGTGCATTTACTGGTAACTGAAACTGAATTGATCCAGTACTGTGCTCCAAGCTTATGGTGCATTTACTGGTAACTGAAACTGAATTGATCCAGTACCGTGCTTCAAGCTTATGGTGCATTTACTGGTAACTGAAACTGAATTGATCCAGTACTGTGCTTCAAGCTTATGGTGCATTTACTGGTAACTGAAACTGAATTGATCCAGTACTGTGCTTCAAGCTTATGGTGCATTTATTTGTAACTGGAACTGAATTGATCCAGTACTGTGCTTCAAGCTTACGGTGCATTTATTTGTAACTGGAACTGAATTGATCCAGTACCATGCTTCAAGCTTACGGTGCATTTACTGGTAACTGGAACTGAATTGATCGAGTACTGTGCTTCAAGTTTATGATGATTTACTGGTAACTGGAACTGAATTGATCAAGTACCATGCTTCAAGCTTACGGTGCATTTACTGGTAACTGGAACTGAATTGATCCAGTACCTTGCTTCAAGTTTATGATGATTTACTGGTAACTGGAACTGAACTGATCCAGTACCATGCTTCAAGCTTATGGTGCATTTACTGGTAACTGGAACTGAATTGATCCAGTACTGTGCTTCAAGCTTACGGTGCATTTACTGGTAACTGGAACTGAATTGATCCAGTACCGTGCTTCTAGATAATGATGCATTTACTGGTAACTGGAACTGGATTGATCCAGTACTGTGCTTCAAGCTTATGGTGCATTTACTGGTAACTGGAACTGAACTGATCCAGTACCATGCTTCAAGCTTACGGTGCATTTACTGGTAAATGGAACTGAATTGATCCAGTACCGTGCTTCAAGCTTATGGTGCATTTACTGGTAACTGGAACTGAATTGATCCAGTACTGTGCTTCAAGCTTACGGTGCATTTACTGGTAACTGGAACTGAATTGATCCAGTACCGTGCTTCTAGATAATGATGCATTTACTGGTAACTGGAACTGGATTGATCCAGTACCATGCTTCTAGATAATGATGATTTACTGGAACTGGATTGATCCAGTACCATGCTTCAAGATAATGATGATTTACTGGTAACTGGAACTGGATTGATCCAGTACCGTGCTTCAAGATAATGATGATTTACTGGTAACTGGAACTGGATTGATCCAGTACCGTGCTTCAAGATAATGATGATTTACTGGTAACTGGAACTGAATTGATCGAGTACCGTGCTTCTAGATAATGATGATTTACTGGTAACTGGAACTGAATTGATCCAGTACCGTGCTTCTAGATAATGATGATTTACTGGTAACTGGAACTGAATTGATCCAGTACCGTGCTTCTAGATAATGATGATTTACTGGTAACTGGAACTGAATTGATCCAGTACCGTGCTTCTAGACAATGATGATTTACTGGTAACTGGAACTGAATTGATCCAGTACCGTGCTTCTAGACAATGATGATTTACTGGTAACTGGAACTGGATTGATCCAGTACCGTGCTTCTAGACAATGATGATTTACTGGTAACTGGAACTGAATTGATCCAGTACCGTGCTTCTAGACAATGATGATTTACTGGAAACTGGAACTGAATTGATCCAGTACCGTGCTTCTAGACAATGATGATTTACTGGTAACTGGAACTGAATTGATCCAGTACCGTGCTTCTAGACAATGATGATTTACTGGTAACTGGAACTGGATTGATCCAGTACCGTGCTTCAAGACAATGATGATTTACTGGTAACTGGAACTGGATTGATCCAGTACCGTGCTTCTAGATAATGATGATTTACTGGTAACTGGAACTGAATTGATCCAGTACCGTGCTTCTAGATAATGATGATTTACTGGTAACTGGAACTGGATTGATCCAGTACCGTGCTTCAAGATAATGATGATTTACTGGTAACTGGAACTGGATTGATCCAGTACCGTGCTTCAAGATAATGATGATTTACTGGTAACTGGAACTGAATTGATCCAGTACCGTGCTTCTAGATAATGATGATTTACTGGTAACTGGAACTGAATTGATCCAGTACCGTGCTTCTAGATAATGATGATTTACTGGTAACTGGAACTGAATTGATCCAGTGCCGTGCTTCTAGATAATGATGATTTACTGGTAACTGGAACTGAATTGATCCAGTACCGTGCTTCTAGATAATGATGATTTACTGGTAACTGGAACTGAATTGATCCAGTACCGTGCTTCTAGATAATGATGATTTACTGGTAACTGGAACTGAATTGATCCAGTACCGTGCTTCTAGATAATGATGATTTACTGGTAACTGGAACTGAATTGATCCAGTACCGTGCTTCTAGATAATGATGATTTACTGGTAACTGGAACTGAATTGATCCAGTACCGTGCTTCTAGATAATGATGATTTACTGGTAACTGGAACTGAATTGATCCAGTACCGTGCTTCTAGATAATGATGATTTACTGGTAACTGGAACTGAATTGATCCAGTACAGTGCTTCTAGATAATGATGATTTACTGGTAACTGGAACTGAATTGATCCAGTACCGTGCTTCTAGATAATGATGATTTACTGGTAACTGGAACTGAATTGATCCAGTACCGTGCTTCTAGATAATGATGATTTACTGGTAACTGGAACTGAATTGATCCAGTACCGTGCTTCTAGATAATGATGATTTACTGGTAACTGGAACTGAATTGATCCAGTACCGTGCTTCTAGATAATGATGATTTACTGGTAACTGGAACTGAATTGATCCAGTACCGTGCTTCTAGATAATGATGATTTACTGGTAACTGGAACTGAATTGATCCAGTACCGTGCTTCTAGATAATGATGATTTACTGGTAACTGGAACTGAATTGATCCAGTACCGTGCTTCTAGATAATGATGATTTACTGGTAACTGGAACTGAATTGATCCAGTACCGTGCTTCTAGATGATTTACTGGTGACTGGAACTGGATTGATCCAGTACCGTGCTTCTAGATAATGATGTGTAACTGTTTTGTTAACGAATATTCTCCTAAATGAAACCAAAATACTACGACCTATTGTACTACATCACCCCTGAATGCAGCATAAGGCCAAACAAAATTAATTCTCTGTTTCCGCTAACCCGACCGACCCTATTTTTTTCCGCCTACCCTACATTTTTTCCCACCGTTTTTGTAACAAAAAAATATGTTCGATCATTTCTGCACTTTTCTATCTTTCCGCATGAGTTAAATCTTTGCGGTAATTAGTCATCCCGATACTTGAAACACATATAAAGCGTCTACTGATGCAAATGTCAACACGGCGACATGTTTCTAGGAAAAATTCGTTGTCAGATATTGAGTTTGTCCCTAATTTTAACGACATGGCAACATTAGTTTACTGCTGGTTACGTTTGACAAATGCAGACATTTTCCTGGAATGAAAAAACTATACCCACATTAAGCAATTCAATTTTTTTCTGAATATCTGAATTTTTTCTGAATATCACGGTGTGCAACCCAACGGAAATTTCGAGAAATCTGGCCCTACTTTCACAGTTTCTGGGTTCACTCATGTAAACACAGATGAAAATTCAGCAAACACCTCACTCGACACAAATTTATGTGTAGGAGAACTGGCCAGTTTTGGCATCAAGTCACCCTATCTGAAGTGTAATGATGACGATGAGCCAAGTCTACTCCGTACAATCAAAGCATGCGCAGAATCGGCAACAAAAAAGGCAGTTGATGCCTTTCAGCTGCTCATGGCAAAAGGCAGGGAATTTCCAGCAAAAAGTACCTCTAGGTATTGTGAGTCAAGAGTACACTGTTGTTTTTAATATCAAAATGTGAGTTTTAAATTATGTCACAGGGTGGTTAAAAAGTTGTGACTTGACCGGGACTCGAACCCAGGGCCTTTCGCTTACGAGGCAAACACTCTACCACTGAGCTACCATTCCACATGGTTTTACTAATTGATTTGTCACAATATACTCGGCTACATAATATACCCCCTCCTAATTTAGAATTCGTCCTGAATTCTTAGAGTCACAGAGAACATTGTATAAATAATCTCGACGTTCCATATCAGTAGCCATATTAAACCACAGGTTATTTATGTTGGGAGCCAAATATAACAGGTCGCCAAAGAAAAATGTCCAGCCAACCCCGGACCTGAGGACCAGCTTTTAAGTCAGACGCTCTGATATTGTGTAAAGTTATTGTGAAAAACTACAGTTGATTGCAAAATAATGAAGAAAATGTATTCGAGTCGGATCTGAAATATTTGAGTCCATCTCAAATTCATTTTCTTAAATCCTGGTAAAATAAATTATATTAGACATTTGAAATCTTGAGTTAAAAGATAACAACAAACTCTACTAATTTTCTATATAATGTAAAAGTATATCTATTATTTTGGTTGCTATTTGATAAAGAAATTTTGAGCCATTAAAATCTCAACTTGAGATTTTTCGTGATACTGGGGCCTGATCTAGCTCATTTAATATTGAACATGTTCGAGAGGTTATGGAAAATTAATTTTTTAAATATTTTTTAAATATGTTTATTTTAGGGTGAAATAAAAAGAGATAACAACTGTTTTTTAAACTTGTAATATTCATTTATTAAATTCAGTGAAGTATGTTTTAATACAACATATATTGAAATACAATGATTTTATGTAGAAAAAGTAACCTAAGTCCTACTATTTTTTTTCAAGACGTTAGCGGAAACGGAGTATTAGTTTTGTTTGGCCTAATCAGGCAAACGTGATGTGTTACATACACTAAATAACCAGTCTTCGTTAAATTGGCATACTAACTATAACTAACAACAATGAGATAAATGCATGAAGTTATCAAATATTATCATTACAAGACATTATATATCAATTAACACCAAATTATCACAAAATCATTGATAGAGCTTAATACACGAACATAAATTGCTGACAAAATCACTGATTGATAATGCTTAACAAATGCTAACAAGAGCACCACCTAGCTATGCCCATTGTTGGCAAGGTTAAGTTCCAAGTTAAACATTGTTCAAAGGGAAATAATTCAAAAAATAAGAATCAGAGAGGGCCTTTATACAATGTATTTTCATTGGATTATGTTGAAGATGTGGGCAAAGTTTCGTTGATGTACACCTAATACTTTGAAAGTTACCAGCCACAATCACTTGTAAAATGCAAGGTTAAGTTCCACCTTGAAGTTAAACCTTTTTTCAAAGCAGAATATTTTAAAAAGTAAGAACCGGATCGAGAGTTATGGGCCTTTATCAGATGTATTCATTAGATCATGCTGAAGATGTTTACAAAGTTTTGTTGTTGTACACTTTGAAAGTTATTAGCACAATCAGTTGTCAGGTAAAAGTTAACGGCAGATGGACAGGCACATGGACAGACAGACAGATAATGCCACAATGGATAACGCCACAATATAATACGTACCTACGGGCGTCTAAAACGAACAAGAAAATCAGTAAAACCAATGGATGTTACCCGAAATGTATCCTCAACTTATCATATGGCCTTGTATCAACTAGCAGTTTTCAATGTGCAGTTCATTAGTAGTCGAAACTTCAGATAAAAAATATAAGTATAAATTACAAAGGGCAATAACTCTAATTTGCATGAGACAGAGTTACGGTTCTTGCACTCTACACTTCCTCTCATTGCGCTCTATCATTGTGTGAAATTTCATTGCATTCCCATAAGTAGTTTCGAAGATATGCTCCGGACAAAAATTCTAAGTACAAAATTACAAAGAGCAATAACTCTAAGTTACAGTTATTGCACTCTGCACTACCTCTCATTGCTCTCTATCACTGTGTGAAGTTTCATTGCACTCACTCACTCTAGTTTTGAAAATATGCTCCGGACAAAAATTCTAAGTATAAAATTATAAAGGGCAATAACTCTAATTTGAATGATTACAGAGTTACGGTTCTTTCACTCCGCACTTCCTCTCATTGCCCTCTAAGTATAAATTATAAAAGGCAATAACTCTAATTTGCATGAGACAAAGTTACGGTTCTTGCACTCTGCACTTCCTCTCATTGCGCTCTATCATTGTGTGAAGTTTCATTGCAGTCCCATCAGTAGTTTTGAAGATATGCTCCGGCCAAAAATTCTGAGTATAAAATTACAATGGGCAATAACCCTAATTTGAATGATCTCTGCACTTCCGCTCATTGCCCTCTATCAATGTTCCAAGTTCCATTTCATTCCCTTTAATACTTTTCGAGTTTGGTCCGGACAAGAAAGTGTGACGGACACACGGATGCACGGACAAAGCGGCAACTATATGCTCACAACTATATGCTTCCCCTTCGGGAAGCATAAAAAGTTTCGCTTGAACAAATATTAAGGATTTTGTCTGATAACTGAGCGGGAAGTTGTATTTTGTGAATCAAGTCAATTTCGTACTGTACTACTGCCCCTCACATAACTTTCAGTTCATTTATTTACAAATCTAACTGTTAACTGCCACTGTGTGCGCTTGCGTTAAAGGACACATGCTAGATTATAATGGCACTGGAAAACCTTGAAATGAAATGTTGATTTTAGATACTGAACGGACATGGGTTCAAAACACCTGTTGGTTGTTGACACAAAGTGCAGTGACCTAGAAACTGATGCACCATTGAAGTATTTTTCTATGCAAATCTGAGAAGCTGCAGCTGAAAATTAGCAAATTTTGTTTGAAATGAATGGCAGATTTCTGGAGGTGGGGCAAAGCCATTCCTCCGAACTCACTAGCCCTGTTACTCAGTCTTTTAATGCACATACCCTCCCCCGCATCCCTATCCCCCAACCCCTATCCCCCGCACCCCTATCCCCCACCCCTTTCCCTCCACCCCTATCCCCCCACCCCACCACCAACTCAAATCTTGTGTATGTATGAGTTTTAACGTCACTTTTAAAGGGACACACGGCAATCTTGAAGTGTTTGAAATGGATGTCTCGATTTAAATATCCAGTATCATTTTTACTTTTACCCTGGTTACATTCAAATAAATCAAATTTTAAGTATTCACTATTTCTTCTAATTATACTATAAGTTTTAATATATTATTGGTGCAATAATATCGAAAAGTAATAATATACAAAAACAAATTGCTTAATACTATTTTTATAATTAATATTAATGATTGAACAAATGCAAGTTATGCAGAAAAACTAGCGGGACGCCGTGAGTTTTTAAAAAATAAAGATTGCCGTGTGTCCCTTTAACAACCTTCCAGTCATATCACGACTGTGTGTACGTGTAGCAGTGAGCTGTATGTTCAACTTTATAGAGCAGCCACACTGGAATACCACACGTAGACATAAGACATAGTACCCCATCTAGTACCATTATACAGATCCCCGGCATTACTAGTCCTAGCACTGGCCAGCATCAAGCAAGGGAGCTACTAGTACCATCATACAGATCCCCGGCCTTACTAGTCCTAGCACTGGCCAGCATCAAGCAAGGGAGCTACTAGTACCATCATAAAGTCCTTGGTAAGACCCTGCCGCGTATTGAACCCATGACCTCCCAAATGGGAGGCAGATGCTCTACCATTACTCCATCTTGGATTGGCAGCTGGAAAAGAACTGTTTGTCTGTCTTGTATTAATAATAACGTGACACGGGACACCTACTGCTGCTTCATTGCTCCACCATGCATCCTCTTCAATGTCATTTTCTGATTCAATTTTCAGGAAAATGTCACAATATCAATTATGGTTATACATTGAGGCACACCCGGGATCTACTTCCCTTTATACAGCTGTTATTGTTAGTGTTTTATTCTATCAAATAACACACCTTTGCCATTAAAAAAAAAAATTGACAAATTAACAAACAATATATTTCATACCCTTATGACAATAACAAAGTCTGAACAGTGTAACCACAGAGTTTATAAGACCAGAGTTTTTTGTTTTTTGGTTCTCAGGTTTTTTCCTAAAAAAGTTCTACAGAAGGAGAAAAAAGGCTGAAGCCTTTATAGGTTGCGGTGTCCTAAATATACATTAAAACAAGATATGTCCCTTTCCCGGATTGACCTACAGCAGGAGTGAAGGCTCATAAAAAATTGAAAAACTTGTATTTTCATGTTTTTGGTCAAATTAACTCCAAATGAGAATTCGGACATATTTACTACGGATCTGACATGAATGTAAACAGAGATCTGGCAAGTGACTTTACTTAGGGGAATGTGGCTGTTCTATGGTTTTGAATGATTTGTCATGGAAATTGCTTGGAAATAAGACCCCAGAATATGGCCACTGCATGTTTAGGTTTGTCAGTAACGAGCCGTCACCTAAAAGACGTCTATTAATTAGTAGTCCGCGACTTAAATGTTTGAATCTTGTAATGCTGGTAGCTACATCATCAAACACAACATTGACCTAACAAAGCTTTAGAAAGCTGATCTTCTCATTTTACATTCATTTTGAGACATGAGCATATGTTTTTTCAGAGGTGTAAAAAAATTCCAAAAAGCAACTTGCCCTTATTTTCAATATTTTTATTTTGAATGCTGAAAAACATAAAATTGCTTTAAAAAAAATAGAAAATGCCATTTGCCCTGCCCTCTAAATTGTTGTGTTGGGCAAGAATTTTATACAGATGTTTTTTAAAATGGACCAATATCACTGACACCGATTCAATTTTTAGCCAATTATTTGTGTTTTTCAAAAAAAGTTTTGGATATTTTTTACGTTCTTCGTTTTTTACAAAAATTAGAGTTAAAGCGTCTGAGGGTTACAGGGTCTGAGGGTTGAAGCATCTGAGGGTTAAAGGGTCTGAGAACGAAAAATGAAAAACATCTGGCCTAATAATAATCATTCTCCAACAAACATCATAAACATCTGATACAGTCCTTGAATTAATGTCCTACTTAATGGTAGAATCCACTTAAAAGTCGCCATTTCTTAAATAATTGAATTTACCTCCCATGCGAGAGATACTGTTTCATCCACTTAAGAATAGTTTTAGTAATACGTGCAACAAGTAATCAACCTAGTTCAAAATAAACCTTCAGCAGAAATTGACACAAGCGAGGAATTGACAACTGTCGCCATAATTGGTGCTATACTGTGAAAACACAAGCTCTATGCACACCAGTTCCTAATAAACAATCTGTCAATCAGACAAAAGACACACATTCAATTCAGTTTCATTTCAATTTAAAACAGAATATGTTATAGTAACGCCACAATTGGTACAGTACTGTGTAAGCTAAATATTCCCGTTTTTCAATCAAAGAAAAGACACATTTAATTTTATTTCAATTTCATGCAGAATATTCAAACAATTCATTCCACCAAAGTCACCCAAGAAGAAAATGAATAATTTGCCACATGTTCCAAGTCACTGAACATGACAAATTGAGATTTCGTCTGATTTGAATGGTGTTAAATGTTACTTTCCAGCATATTTTTGAGGCTTTTAAAGACGGTCGATTTTTAGTGGTGGAGGCAGACCGCCCGCTTATTTCCGAGTAGAACTAGAACCGCATAGTAAGAATCCACACTTTCTCACTTACGATTCAAGCTCCCAGTGAGATTTGAACACGCCACGGTGAAAGGCGAGACGGTTTCAAACTCAATCTCTTTACCCTCTGGACCACAGATGCTTATGATTGGCATTACGATTCAAGCTCCCAGTGAGATTTGAACACGCCACAGTGAAAGGTGAGACGGTTTCAAACTCAGTCTCTTTACGCTCTGGACCACAGATGTTATGACCAGCAAGAATCGAATTGGAATTGAATAAAGGTTTTAAGGTGCACCAACACATGAAAGGTTATATGACGCCTAACAGAAATGAACGTGCCATGCTCATCCTCCATTTACATAAAGATAAAATATGGAGAATGGGCCTAGAACCTTCTTACCTGCAAAACTGCAGAGTTGCTGCAAATTCTATAGTAAAATACTCCATTTACGATGAAGCCATGTTTCCACCTTTACCTTTGCATATGCGGTGTCATGATAAAGAACTTGAATGAGCATGATAAAAAATGACAAAATTAATATGAAGTCCTACCCCTCTACATGTGACAGTGTGTTTGTGAGACTGCAGTGGTTGTATTCTACCAAGGTAATCACATGGGGATGACCAACAAGAACTGAAGAACTGAAGTGACACTTTAAAAAAATACTCTACTACACTAAGTCATTCCCGTTATACTTAATTGTACTATGATGTTATTAATTAAGTGATTACATATTGGCCCAGTTATTGGTCCAAGGACTCTCATATTGGCCCAAGGCCGAAGGCCACTGGCCAATATGCCAGTCCGAGAACCAATAACTCGGACAATATGAAACCACTTAATGACAATTTTATTAATTAACAGCCACTATAGTATAATTTGTTTTTAATCAAATTATTTTGACATAATTTGTGTTTAGTTAGAGTAGCTTTAATTTCATTTATTTGCCAAAAAGCGAACGCGAATGACGTTACTTAACGTGAATGACATCACTTAAATCTCGTATTGGCCAGTTTCTTCATATTGGCCTTGTTTTTTCATATTGGCCGACTTCCGGTCCATATTGGCCGAGTCTGAGTCATAATGTGTGTAGAGTTTCTAGTAAAACACGGCTAATATAGTTAAGTTAATTAATATTTAATTATATAGATCATATGAAGCCAACTAACAGCAAAGTTTGACTACATTTGTTGCAAATACACTCTTTATAACGATATACATGTCTGGCAAAACCAGCTGTACACCAGCCTGGCAAAATGTAAATGTTTTCTTTCTGTCTTCCTTGCCAATATTTTGTATGGAAATCTCAGTTACGTGACGTCAGAGGTTTTTTATAGCTTTTTCAAAAACTGCACAAAAGCCAATCAGCATTGAGTATTTTCATAAACCATGTTAGATTGTGATTTTAATTTCAATAACAAGATGGAATGGGTGAACAAAATGTTTAAAAGAATCGGTACCATGTCATTTCTGAACAATTCCATTTATTCATTTAAAATCAATCTACAATTACTTTCTAAATGATTCCATATCATCCCTTATTTATTTAAAAGTTTTATCTTTATATATTTACATGAATTTTTTAATTACTACTTCATTTCTTCATCTTTCGTCGGTTTTTGCGCACAATATGACCTATTTATGTGTCGACGTACCGTAAAAAACCATTCATTCATTCATTTCTGACAAAACAATTTGAGATTTAAACAAAAACTAAAATAATGGATTACTTAAAACCACTGGTAAGTATTCAAGCATTGTTACAGAATACGCAAGTATTGAGGATGTCGATACAAACAGTAGATAATCATGTTACACTCGTGTCTTAAATCATCAAGGAAGTCTAAATGTGGAATAACATATCAAAGTTCATGGTTAATGTGTATTATAACTAAATGACCACACAAAATTCAGAAGCTATGACATAATGTACCATATTTCTACTAATAAGACCACCAACCCTAATAGTAGCGCCCCCTCACCCCGCCCCATTTAGATGATGATTAATTTATGGAATGAGAATATCTTAATTGTCAAAGTAAATTCTATAAATATTATTTAAAAAATTTAAAAATGCCTTGGTGTAGCTATCACTATACGTGGATCTTTACTGGATGTATTTAAATCTATGAGAACTACACATACTTGTTGTTTCTTTTGTTGGCAAACCTACACCTAGAATAGTCAAGAAAGACAAACTGCTGGCACATGTTGGGAGGTTACAATAGTTCTTCTCATTAATATCTCAGGACTATTCCATTAAAACTTACGTGGGACCCAAGGAAGGCAATTTTGCAACTGAACACCCACCCATAGATTCAAAACTGAGTTTAAGAACAAAAAAAAAACATTTCGGAAAAGAGGGTTCACCCATAGATGTTTATTAAATTGTCTTCCTGAAGTCCCAGGTGTTTTTATGAAATAGCACTCATTTTGAACTACCCTAAGCCATTTACTTTTGGGTAGGGAAATATTCCCCGTAATGGTAGCATAACATGTATACACTCACCTGAGAATTCTGTTGTATCATGCACAGGCGGCGAATAATCTGACGTCCTGTAGTCGCTGTCCATCCCAAATGTTTGTTCTTTTGGAAACGAGTAAGATGCTTCTGCTGACCTACTTCTACGATGCTTCCCTCGCGGTTGCTGCCCTCTTCTCTCTAAGGACAGAAACCAGAGTAAACTCAACAGTGTTTGCTGACAACAGTGTTTCTTCCATTACTTCCAATAATAATAAGCAAAATCAGAGAATTATGGTCCATCGCCTGATAGGAACCGCCAATGTAAAGATCAGTTGATATGCAGTAAAAATCTAGACAAAACTATAACTGTCACTTAAGGTGATAAATAACCCTGCAATTTTTTTTTAGTAAGATCACGGGCAATAACTCTGCATGACATCGACCGAGCCACACCAAAATTGTGTCACGTACCTGTACATTTCATGTTTATCAAGTACACAAAGTTATAATTCAATACCTTCCAAACTGTAAAAGTAGTTCACTCCACAAGATTGGATATGCTGAATAAAGCAATGTTTACTACGTGCAAAGGCAATAACTCTGCTTGGAATTGACTGAGCCGCACCAGAATTATGCGGCTCAGTCAATTCCATCCAATATTTTGTAAATTCTCAACTAAAATAATGAACCAGATACTCCACTTTGAATAATAATACTGAAACCCCATATGTTTTACTAAGGTCAGCTTTATATACCAATATGGAACATTCTAGATTTAAAAAAAAAGAATGTTCTGTAACAATCTACACATTTCATTATGTAAACAATAATTTAGAAATTACTAGAGTCAGCTATTTGTGTGCTATTAATAGAAACAATCTTACAAACGGATCAATAAATATGTACACTTATAGAGCATTATATTCATGAGGGTAACACTATAGATTTATAAAAAAAACTCACACCAAGTTACTCAGTAGATGATAGTGACATGGTATACGGATGTAAACACGCAACATGAGAATATTCGGGCATCTTTCAGATGTGATTATTCGTACATTTGCTACGTCTGAATACACCCAAAAGTCTCTCTGAATAGAGACTACATGTACGAAATGACTCGAATTGGCTGACTGAAAAATAAGTCCTGGTTCCTGGTGTTGATGAGGTAGCATGAAGTTGGACTAAACATGATAATCTGTATTTCATCAACCGGTGCATGTTTTACAGTATGGTGAGTACTGATCTATAATACGACACTTAGATATCCGATCTGACCCAACTCCACTCTATTTCTGCAAATAAATATAGTACTAGCAAGGCAAATTTCATTCCCCTAAATTCACATCATTCAAGAATATTTGTTTGTCCTTTAAAATGTTACTTTTCAATATTTTCAAAGAAAATTAAACACACATGTACGAAAATAACTTACCCCTTTTCTCTGGAGAGTACAAGGCATAGTTGCCATAGTTACCAGTGAGTGACCTTGACCTATTATGACATATTCTGTCATCAATTTCAGCATCACTATGGTAACTTATGTCTGAAGAAGTCTGGGGCACTCTGAAAGTGGAATAGCAATAGGAAATTTAAAAATATTTTTGGTCAAATTTTTGGCACGAAATAATTAGGGACCTAAGTAGCTCCGCGGATAACACCGTGAGAGCTTCTGCACACGTGGGTTCATTTCCTGGCGGTGGCAAGCTTAATGAGAAATTTATCATTCAGCTCATCTCCCTCTGAGGTTGCTGTCCCAATATGACAAATTATATTTGATTTCCAGGAATAATCTCTAATCAACTAGAAGTTCTGTTGGACAGGTACAATCTTAAAGTAGCTAGCCTGCCAACAACAGCTAAATTCTGTAACGTATATACACTGTTTCTAAACCTACTGACGACGGGATATATATATATATATATACTGAACCAAACAGCTATCGCACCAGTAGACAATACCTTTAATGTATGAACTTATTATATGCCGACTGGTACCGTTGGAGACAAGTGATTTTAATAAAAAAAAAAAATTACAGTCATTATTGACAAGATATTTGTCTCGTTCAGAATGAAATTTGTTTTGATTTATTGATTGTTATTATTGAGATATTAAAGCTATTTTCTACTGGTGTGTTAGCTGTTTGGTTCAGAAAATATATAACTTGCATATTTTGAGAATCCGAACTCTGTAGACACAACTCATAATTCATTTTATGCATATTCAATCAAAGGTATTTTAAGAACCTGTTAATAATAACATCTGTATTTGATCTGAACACCTGGTCATAGTTTTGATACAAGGTTTTAGTGTAATTTTGTCGTTTTTTGGCGGGTTAGTTTCTTTAAAGGGAATGTAGCCACACAGCCATCTTTATTATTGAGAGTTCTGAAAAACTTGAATAAAGGTGAAAGAATTATCAAAATCAGATGAAAACAAAGAAGATATGATCATTTGGAGTTTCTGTTGAAATGGATATGGAAGCGGCTATTTTGAGAGCTATGACATCATGGTTTTAAATGACCATATATGAAATATTTATAAATATAAACATTTCCTAATTATAGGGAAAAAATGACAGCAACTGTATGAAAAATATGTAATACTTAGGCCTAAAAAAAAAATATGTGTGTTTCTGGTTTCACCCTGTCAAAAAGTTAGGGTAGGTAGGTAGGTAGGAAAAAGTGTTTTTTTTAGATATTTTTTTTAGATATATTGTTCGCATATATTATGCCATTTTTGTACTAAGGCAACTTCTTGATAACCTTTGCAAACAGTTTGGATCCAGATTAGATGCTTAACAACTCTGGCTAATAAAATTATCATTTGAATAAAAATATTTGTTGTTTGATTGTAATATTTCCTTTTTATTTTTTAATTTTTATTTCTTTTATTTTATTTTTGCTAAAAATATTTAGGGTCGGCGGTGAAAAAGTAGGGTCGGTCGAGAAACCGGAAACACACATATTTTTTTGTTAGGCCTTAATGGCAATATATGACTAGTAAAAAAAATCGCATTTATTTGTAGTGATTTTCTTCATTTTTAAATGATATTTATCAATATTCCATATATGGTAATATGGAACTGTGACGTCATAGTTCTCAAAATGGCGGCTCCCAAATCTGTTTTAGAACAACCTTTAAATGGTCATAACCTTTTTGTTTATCATTCGATTTGGATAATTCTTTACACCTCTTTTCCAAGTTTTTCAGAATTCTCAATAATAGAGCTTGTTTGGCTGTGTTGCTACAGTCCCTTTAAGCATTAGGAATTTCCTACACATTTGACAGTATGATGAACCAGACACATTGAAGGGCGAAGAAGAATAATATTAAATAAATATAAACACTATGTTGAATAACCCACTGGCTTGACCGAGGAACTAAGACCTGCAACGCTCCTGTGTATTTGATTGCTTTGCTCAAGGGTCTTTTCAGATTTATTGCAACATTTTATCTGTACATTTGTAAGGTTTATGGATGATGGCCTCGAACCTCCATATACCTATGACGAGGCAAATAAAGTTTCTTTCTTCTTATATTGATGCGATAACTTCTATATTTGTTAGCTTAATTTAGTCTGTTTTAGATGTCTCCGCAATCTTCAACTTTGCAGGAAGTGTTTTTATTTTAGACAAGCGGATGTCATAAAAAAAGAAAGAAAATGTTAACAGAAGAATGACAGCCTACCCTACCATCTGTTAAATCAAGAAGCTATTTGACCATTTATCATTGCCACAGAACCTCTATAATTTTGTGGAATAATGGGGAAAAACACCTACACATTAGTCTGGCTATTAGATTAAATATCTCCAATATTCATTAATTTACTGACTTAGAAGAAGAGCCTAAAATAGCAACACAATAATAAGACATGGGAAAAGATCAAATAATAACTTTACACAGAAACATGACACGACATCTACTTGATCCTTTGTTTGTGTGTTTGTATGGAGTTTTACGTCATTTTCAACACATGTAAGGTTATATATGACGGTTGATTTTTTGTGGTGGAGGCAGACCACCCATTTTTACCTGGGTAGAACCAGTACTGTACACCTTCCGCCATCCGTAAGAATCAACACTTCCTTACTCACAAGTTGAGCTCCCAGTGGGATTCGAACCTGCAGTGGTGGGAGGCAAAGGTTTACTAAATGCCATCGTTATAATCATACTTTTTATCGAAACTAGCCCTTCTTTTATCTTAACATGGATTCTGACTGTATCACTAAAGAAGAAATGCCCATTATTATTTTGTATAATCCTAAAATTAGTAAATTCAGTTATAGGTTCAATATATCTTTTGAAAATCTGATTTTGATGTTTTTTCACTTCTATTATTTTCTATGAATGTTTTTTGTTGATGTCTGATCCTAATTGTCAAGTCATAGCTTCCTGCTTATGCCCAGAAGCATTAAGATCAGACTTCCTTAACAGCCTGGATGTTAATAATGTACATCTTATAAATGAAGACGAGATTTTTTTGTTTTCAAATTCTTTTTGGGCACAAGATGCCAAAAGAGTTGATCGAAGAAAATAGACAATCCTTCGTTCGGTCCTTCAACTTATTTGAAAAGGCTAAACTACTTTTCAAACCGGACATAGAAAGTTTTATAAAATCAGAAATTTCATATAGAACTTTCACTGAATGTCTATCAATTAATAGCTTAGATGTTCACACTTTTCCTGATTACTATTTCTTTTCATATGTCCTATCATATCAAGTTAGATAAAGATGTATCTGACATCCTATGTTTATAAATCACATACTACTGAGTAATGGGATTATTTGTTTTTCTTCTCGTTCCTTTTTACTGCTATTGTATCAATGTAATCCGTGTTAATCCATGGTTCATACAGAATTATCATTATGAAATTTAAGGACTTTTTAAGGACTTTTAAGGCCCTAATAACCCGGTTTAACTCATAACAATGCTATGCTAAGGGTAGATGGACCTGCTATTTGTGGTGGGGCTGGGTCATTTAAATGTCAGAACGTCGCCACTTTTCATTTCCACTGCATCTGTTTCCGTAGACTTTTTTCATGAAGAAATTACCTAAAATTGGGGACTCGAGAGTTTTCGAGTTAAATACGTGTCTCTTCGCTTTTAGTGTGAGATTTAATTGCGCTTTCCCCCATTTTACCTAAATCTATCGACTTGCGACAACATCTGCAGTACGCTTTGTGCTTGTCTCCCCTGACTTCACTCAACCACTTATAACTCACTAACCACTTCTGGTTTAACAAACATTTGCCAGGCATGATTGATTTTTTAACGAGTGGGGGCCATGTGCATTTTGATAAGAGAAAAAAAGAAAAGTGTAATGGCAACAGTGATTGGTTAGTAGAAATACGATATCCAATGAAAACAACCGATTCATATAACCGGATATAGTGGTAACCATGATGGACTGAGATATGGAACAGGTGCACGAATGTTATTCTATTACCGGCAATGATTAAAATATCGCCGATTTTTTTTGCCAACTACATCAGTTATTTTTCCTCTTGTAAAATTAATCGACAGATTATTAAATTCAAGGACCTTTAATGATATTTTGTCAGAATTTAAGGACTTCTTAAGGCTGGAGTGGATTTAAGGACTTTTAAAGGCTACTTCTGAAATTTAAGGACTTTTTAAGGCTGTGCGAACCTTGTAATCATGTATGTATAATTTATATGTAATCTCATTCACTGAGGAAATAAAGAATTTGAATTTAGTGGAGTGCATGGTACTGTGGTAGAGCATCGGACTTCTGCTCGAGGGGTCGTGGGTTCGATCCTCGCCTTGGCCATGTTATTTATCCTTGTGCAAGATGAGTAATCCACATTGCTTGGTATTGGTTCTACACAGGAAGCCATTGACAGTGAGTAATATAAGCTGGAAAAACTTGCAAATGTAAAAGAAATATTTTTATATAAGAATTGAATTGAATAGTCATAAAACCGATCCCGACTAATTATCTCCATTCCACTACATTTTACTATAAATATTTATTAACAGTATATAGACCTACCTATAATGTGTAAATGCCCGCCTCCTGGTGTCTACGGGTATGGCTACGTGTGGTCGGGGGCGTGGCTTTCTGTCTCTCTCCCGCCTTTCCCGCCCCCAGGATTTAGAAGACTGCTGGTGCTGCACCTCCTGTTTGTCGGTTATCAAAATCCTCATCTCACTAAGTAACGACTTCAACTCTGACCCTAGCTCCTTGTAGTTCTCACCAGACTTCTAGAATTAAAAAAAAGTAAGGTGTTGGATTTTTTTATCAATTTTAAAGTAAACATACATTTTGAATATAATACAGCGCCAGCGTATCAACGCACAAAGGTAGACATGATAGTTTGTTTTCTGATGAGTTATTTGCTTTTTCTGTACTGTTCTGTATCTCTGCTTTTATTGTTTGTATGATGTTTTATGTCATTTTCAACATATGTCATGTTATATACGATTTTTTTGTGGTGGAGGCACACTATCCACTTTTCCTGGTTAGAACCAGTACTGCACACCTCCCGCCATCCGTAAGAATCGACACTTCCTCACTTACAAGTTGAGTTCCCACTGGGATTCGAACCCACAGCGGTGAGGCGAGAAGGATTATAATGCAATGTCATTAACCACTTGGCCACGGAGACGCTATCTCTGCTTTTAACCTTTCCAGCTGTTCTGTTCTATACCCTAGGCAGCTGCAGTGTTTTTATCTAGTGTTCAAGTCATTCTTTCCTTGCATTAATTACTACTTGCAGAACTTATTACCTGCGCTACTAGCCTATCCTGCTGGGCAGTGTGTTCCGGTTTGACATGACTGGTCGTCTGTGATTGAGGTAGACTGGGTGACTGTGTCATGGGTGAACTGTTCTCGGACTTCCCACTTTGTTTACTCATTGTTTTTTGTACGGCTTCCTGTATGGCAGAAATAGCAACAGGTTTAAAATAACACTGAAGTATAAATCTTAACATAACTAGGTTACGTCGATTAGGGTGATCATGTAATGACTCTACAGTCTACTCTCTCCCCCACACCCATCTCTAGATAAGATACCTCTGAATTAATTCAATTTATGAATTCTATGGCATGACAGTGTTATTGAGTCTTGAGGAGAAACCAGAAAACCTTAGGTAATCCGCATCTTCAAATGACCACTGTTGCGCCTCTCATTTACTATCCATAGTTTTATTCAAACCAGGTTGCATCAATCAGAAAGAGTGAACAGACACTTACAGACACTAGTTAGAAGAATTGAATTGGTTTTATAGTCGCATCAACAGCTGAGGTCATATGGCGACTTTTTCAGCTTCATTTGGTGGCGGAGGAAGACTCCAGGTGCTCCTCCGGGCAGTTTTCGTGCATGGGCGGGAACGTGGGAAGAACCACTGACATAGAAGAACATGCCACATAGATTACCGGACGTCTAGAGTTGCATTGGTGAGAAGACAGAGGCCAATAATCTACCAGACACTAGAGATACATTATTAAGAAAAGAGTGCCCTACAGAGTACTGGACAGCCTGGTTTGATTTGGTGTGAAGAAAGCAACCCTATATATGCAATCCTAGATTTGCACTAGTGAGAAGAGATGGTGCCATGGAATACAAGAAATTCAATTAAATGCATGAAAGCTTTGCATTGGTGAGAAGTGATGGTGCCATGCAATACCAGATATTCAATTAAATGCATGAAAGCTTTGCATTGGTGAGAACTGATGGTGCCATGGAATACCAGATTTTCAATTAAATGCATGAGAGCTTTGCATTGGTGAGAAATGATGGTGCCATGGAATACCAGACATTTAACTAAATGCATGAGAGCTTTGCATTGACGAGAAGGGATGGTGCTATGGAATACCAGATATTCAATTAAATGCATGAGAGCTTTGCATTGGTGAGAAGAGATGGTGCCGTGGAATACCAGCCATTCAAATAAATGCATGAGAGCTTTGCACTGGTGAGAAGAGGTGGTGCCGTGGAATACCAGATATTCAATTAAATGCATGAGAGCTGCATTGGTGAGAAGATATGGTGCCGTGGAATACCAGCCATTCAAATAAATGCATGAGAGCTTTGCACTGGTGAGAAGAGGTGGTGTCGTGGAATACCAGATATTCAATTAAATGCATGAGCTGCATTGGTGAGAAGAGATGGTGCCGTGGAATACCAGCCATTCAAATAAATGCATCAGAGTTTTGCACTGGTAAGAGGTGGTGCCGTGGAATAGCAGATATTCAATTAAATGCATGAGAGCTGCATTGGTGAGAAGAGATGGTGCCGTGGAATACCAGCCATTCAAATAAATGCATGAGAGCTTTGCACTGGTGAGAAGTGGTGGTGCCGTGGAATACCAGATATTCAATTAAATGCATGAGAGCTGCATTGGTGAGAAGAGATGGTGCCATGGAATACCAGAGCTAAGACACTACATTACCTTAATCTCAAGTTGATGAGCCAGCTTCATTCGTGTCATTTCTTGTTCAAACATCTCCACCTGGGCCTGTGTTGTAGCATTCCGCAGTGCAGCCTACAATCACAAAACTTATATACACTATCTAGTCACAAATTGGGCAGTCTCATATAGCTATCTAAACTTATCGTTGGTCGACCCTTACGTTAACCAATGCATTAGTGGGCATAATAATAAAACAAACGCAATTGTTCAGGGATTATAAATTCAGATAAAATGAACTCCATCATGTCTATTTCCCCCTGAGATTATTCATGTTGGCAATATTCGTATTATAACTGATGAATCTTTTAACATTTCTTTTTATTTGCAGACAAAACTCCAGACAAATCAGTTGGTACAATCATACGCTTTTAGTTCCATTACTGTATGACAAAGCATCTCATAATGGAAGCCAGCAGCAATTCTCCTATGGTATCTAAATGTGGTATCTAAATACACACCAAGGGATCCTACAACTCGCTCACTGTCAACATGGGAATGGCATATGATGGCGAAGTAGAGAATAACCCATGCTTATATTGGCAATACTTCATTGTGTCATTGTTGTGTCACACAATTGTGCGAACATACACTAAACTATAAATGTAGCTCTCTCTACAATTATCGAAAAATGAGTGATGCCACAGTCTGTGACCGTAATTAACAAATGGTTTGTTATATATTATGTGTTAATAAAAACGAAAACCAGATTTTCCGAGAGGAAATCATTTTCTATTTTAGAAACAGTTACCTTAAACTTGATCTCAGTGACCCCTAATGCAATCCTAATGCAATCCTAAGCTTCCTTTATATATAAGGTACCTACATAGCAAGTTCCATTCCAATATCTCATTCCCAACTAAAGTTATTGAGCAAAAAATGTTTTTCTATTTTTAGTAACAATGACCTTGACCTTGATCCCAGTGACCCCAAAATGCAAAGTTCATTTTGACATAAGCTACCTACACAGCAAGTTTCATTCTAAAACATCATTCCTTACTTAAGTTATTGAGCGGAAACCATTTTTCAATTTTTAGTAACAGTGACCCTGACCTCGACCCCAGTGACCCCAAATGCCATCCCAAGCTTTTTTTCCATATAAACCCTGCAAGTTTCATCGCAATACCTCATTCCTAACAAAAGTTACTGAGCAGAAACTGTTTTTCTATTTTAGCAACGGTAACCTTGACCATGACCCCAGTGACCACCCTAATGCAATCACAAGCTTTCTTTCCATGTAAGCTACCTACCTTGCAAGTTTCACCGCATTTCATTGCAATCGCAATACCTCATTCCTAACAGAAGTTATTGAGCAGAAACCGTTTTTATATTTTTAATAACAGTGACCTTGACCTTCATCTCAGTGACCCCAAATGCAATCCCAAGCTTCCTTTCCACATAAGCTACCTACCCTGCAAGTTTCATCGCAATATCTCATTACTAACAGAAGTTATTGAGCGGAAACTAAAAGTTTGATGCCGCAGGCACGCCCGCCCGCCAAACGACATACCCCAATCTAATAACCGAGAAAAACCCCGGTTAAAACCCCATTTTTAAATGGTTTTGAAGTAAATGCTGTAAGAATCTGTCATTGGTATCCAGTAAGGATCAGGAATACCAACATGACTGTTTTTATCAGAACCGAGGCTCTGTCGAGGTTTCAATTGAAAGTTCTACTGAGGAACAAAATTAAAATGATTGACTCTTTTTCTTGCATACCACTGACATTTTTTGCGTTGAATAACAACATGTTGTTAAACTATCAGGTCATGCAGCTGTTGATGTTATCAACATCAGTGTTGACGTGCATGACATTTATCTGCCCCCAGGTGTAAGATCAGATTTACCAGCACGTGCAATTATATTATTAACATGAACATCCTTATCTGGCACGTGCAAGAATATTTTTTCTTCGTCTAAACTTAGAGTATATCTTCAGCAATAATTGTTCTTGTCTGTCAAGACCTATATAAATGTTAATGTGTAACACTACAGCCTCGCCATTGTACTTAACCTAATAACAGTTTATAAATGTAACACAAATTAGAGTTAAAGTACACCCCTGTTAATCCGACTTATAACTCATCATGCAACGGGAGTTTCCTAAGACTGTCATTAGTTGATGGTTATTCATCTGAATTTAACACCTGTTATTGTTTACCTACTCTAAAACTTTGAATTCTGGGAGTGAAGAGTTATTGCCATATTAGGGGTGACCATTTGCCGAAAGGTCTTGTGGGTAGTGTATGCATACAATGATGTAATCACCATGGCGTTAACCTGTAGCTACACAGGTTGACGTCCATATGTGGGGCATGACTAACTGCCAAAAGGTAGTCTGGGTAATCTTCTAGTACATTACTGAGCACATGGAAAGTCTAGCAGAGTAGGGGTTCAGGAGTGGAGAGTCAATTTCAATAGTCAGTCGGTCTTGTATCCACAAGATAGATCCCCGCAATCTAAGGCAGGGTGTGGGATAAGTTAAACTATACTATGGAAGCTAGTATAGTAGGGTAGTTGTTCAGCGTTACATAATAATTTGAGGATTTGGACATTTGTACATTTCTAACTACTATTATACTTCGTGAACCTAAGACATTTAATAATAGGGACTATTTAAGTAGTTAACAAATGGAAGTACTGAAAACCACTATACGAAACGGATATGCATATATATATATAACAGGATGTTCATAGCGTATTATGAATTTGTAATTGTTCGGACTGTTTGACATGTACCAATAAATTATGGAAATCACAACGCAATGTCCGAATGTACCAAGCATGTCATACGACCCCGTAGTTACAAACATTTATTAAACTCTTTATGACTAGAACTCTGTGTACCAATCACAAAGAGTTTTAAAAATGTTACCGGACCAGACACTAACATAAACAAAAGACAGGATGACTCGTGGCACGAAACTTATGATGACTAACAACACAGAATACCGCTGTTGTGCACTGTGAGACAGTATACTATTTCAAAGTTTCACAAATAAAGATCTATAAATGGGAGCACTACCTGATCATGAAATTAAGATGGGGGTTTTTTTAACAAGGGGTCAATGACCTTGAAACACTCTACTGTAAGAAGGTGAGTGGATCTGCTCTCCTCAGTTGGGAATGTCATTAGAGGGGAAGCGAAGTATTCAGAAAACTAGATTTTTCTTCTTTAAAGAAACTAACCCGCCAAATAACGGCAAAATTACGCTACAAAATAATTTATCAAAACTCTGTCGAGGTGTATAGGTCATGTTGTATTGTATATCTGAAAAATAAAAGTAAATGTTTATTCACAGGTTCTAAAACAAATACCCGTGACTGAATATGCGTGAATTATGAGTTGGTAACTCAAAAGTGCCAGATTCACGGTTTAGCATGGCTGGTTAAAGCTATTTATAGCGTGTCTGAGTCTGGATATGTTTGTTATGTAATGTATATACCTCATTGGGAGTAGTATGAAAATGGTGAATATATGATGTAATATTTGGCTGTTGTTGATGGAATTGAATTGAACTGACTTGGGGTTTTAAGGCGCACCAACACATGAAAGGTTATATGGCACCTAAAGGAATGAACATGCCAGGCTCATCCTCCATGTACATCGAGATAAGATATGGAAAATGGGCCTAGAACCTTCTCACCTGCAGAACTGCAGAATTGCTGCAAATTCTATTCTATTGTAGACACTCCATTTAAGCTGAAGCCACGTTTATTTTTTTTCTGCCACTGCTCTAGTGATTTGAGCGAGATGGCACCTGAAATAATGCAGGGGTCATGATGAAGACCTTAAATGCGCATAAACAAAAAATTATAAAATGAACATGAATTTGGGGGGTGTTCTACCCCTCTGCCTACCCCTACAACGGGATCAGCAGTGGCCCTATTCTTTGCCCCGAAACCAAAAGGGGCCCCCGGAATCACACGGGGCAGTGACAAGGCCATTCTCCAGGCATCCATCGGACTGGTAAGACAGCCCCTGCTTCGCGAATATAAGACTGGACTTGTCAAATACCTCCTTTTTTCTAAATTAAATTTATCACACCAACCAACTAGATATCATAAGGTGTGAAATGCTATGAAATTAAACTGGCTAGTTAGACACCACTCAAAAATAGTTAATAGACACAACTGTGCCATGACATATGTCCTGCTGTTCTTTAATCAGTAGAGCTAAATAAGGCCATAATAAATTAATTGCTAGTTCCTCATCCAAATTTATTTCAAAATAGGGGGGGGGCGGGACTTCACTAATGTCCGTGTCAACAGTGAAAAAAAGCAGCACTGCCTTCTTCCTTTTCTGTTAGTTTTTTTTTTCTGAAAAAAAGCTATTCTTTGAAAAGATAATTACTAATAACTTTCTTTATTTTCATGGCATTTTCATAATTATTTCATCTTTTTACAAGTTTTTCAGAGCCCTTTTAAATAAACATTGTTTGAAAATAACCCCTTTAATAAGGCATACAGTTAAGGTTCCTATTTTTGCTGTTACATATCAGTCTATCTTTCTAAAAAAATCTTAAAAAATGTGTTATTCGCAAATTGTATAGTCTAATAGACATGTTATAAAACAAATAAAAGGCACATTTACAAAATATTTCTTCCAATACACACTGTAATACTAATGTAACATACTTTTGGTGCACAAACTATGGTGGCAATTTCATACACTTAAAATTTAAATTGAATCATTCACGCTTTTCTTTTTATTAACAATAAAAAACTAGATACCGTATAATCCCTAATAAACGTCCCCGGGGGTGTAACATTTCTGAAAAGTGGGGCGTTTATTTGAGACCAAAAATACATAATTTTACCTTTAAATCAGACATTATTTAAAGGGACACTGTCCGTAAGTAAGCAGATATTGAGCATAACCAAATAACCGTCGGACTTTTATTCAGTGAAATGTATACATGAAAACATGAGGATAGACCCTAAGAAGTCTGTAGTAATACCAAAATATTAGTGTAATATCTGTACCAAATATTAGTGTATATATGAACCAATGGTGGACCATACATATCAAATGTATGCTGTACCACAATAGTAGTGTAATATCTGTACCAAATATTAGTGTAATATCTGTACCCAATATTAGTGTAATTTCTGTACCACAATATTAGTGTAATATCTGTACCAAATATTAGTGTATATATGAACCAATGGTGGACCATACATATAACCTTACATATCAAATGTATGCTGTACCAAAATATAAGTGTAATATCTGAACCCAATATTAGTGTAATTTCTGCACCAAATATTAGTGTAATATATGAACAAATATTAGTGTAATATATGTACAAATATTAGTGTAATATATGAACAAATATTAGTGTAATATATGTACAAATATTAGTGTAATATATGAACAAATATCAGGGTAATATATGAACAAATATTAGTGTAATATATGAACAAATATTAGTGTAATATATGTACAAATATTAGTGTAATATATGAACAAATATCAGGGTAATATATGAACAAATATTAGTGTAATATATGAACAAATATTAGTGTAATATATGTACAAATGTTAGTGTAATATATGTACAAATATTAGTGTAATATATGTACAAATATTAGTGTAATATATGTACAAATATTAGTGTAATATATGAACAAATATCAGGGTAATATATGAACAAATATTAGTGTAATATATGTACAAATATTAGTGTAATATATGTACAAATATTAGTGTAATATATGTACAAATATTAGTGTAATACATGAACAAATATTAGTGTAATATATGTACAAATATTAGTGTAATATATGAACAAATATCAGGGTAATATATGAACAAATATTAGTGTAATATATGTACAAATATTAGTGTAATATATGTACAAATATTAGTGTAATATATGTACAAATATTAGTGTAATACATGAACAAATATCAGGGTAATATATGAACAAATATTAGTGTAATATATGTACAAATATTAGTGTAATATATGTACAAATATTAGTGTAATATATGTACAAATATTAGTGTAATACATGAACAAATATTAGTGTAATATATGTACAAATATTAGTGTAATATATGAACAAATATCAGGGTAATATATGAACAAATATTAGTGTAATATATGTACAAATATTAGTGTAATATATGTACAAATATTAGTGTAATATATGTACAAATATTAGTGTAATACATGAACAAATATCAGGGTAATATATGAACAAATATTAGTGTAATATATGAACAAATGGTGGACCATACATATCAATATATGCTGCACCTAAATATTAGTGTAATATCTGTACCAAATATTAGTACATTATATGAACAAATGTTGCACCAACTACTAGTGTATGAACAAATGGTGGACCACATTAGCGTATTAGAATGAGTTAACCATACAAAGCCAAGGGTAATACCATATGAAATTTTCCTGTTTGCCCGAGAATATTAAATAATTACACTGCATCAGGAAATTGGAATATACAAAATCTATTTATTTTTTTAAGTTTTAAATTAATTCAATCAATCCAAATTTAGCCATCTTGACCAACCAAGTAACTGGCTGAGTTAGAATTCCAATTTCAATGTTGACATTACCCGTTGATAAACAGAAGGTGACACGCGCACACATATACAGAAAACCACAATCAAAAGATGACACGCGCACACATGTACAGAAAACCACAATCAGAAGGTGACACACGCACACATATACACAATCAGACCTCACTGTACCTTATCTTTGCCTATTTTCTTTAACATTCTCTCCAGCGAAGCATACTAAAGAAAACAAGAAAATATCAAAATTCTCTTCAATGTCTTAGAACATATAAGAAACTAATTATCTGACCATTAATATTTGATTGTCTGCCTGTCATAAGTGGCACTGACGCCGACATACAACTGGACAGTCATAGCTCTACTTTCTACAGCAGCAAATTAAAACATACTAGCTCTAATCAAGTAATGTCTAAAACTTTATACTTCTAACAGTCCGATGTAGCAAAAGCTTGACAAAAACACCTGTAATAATTAATCCATATCCAGAAACGGAGATTGTGGGGACATGTTTACTGCCAACAGTTTTAGATTATATGAATCTATCATGGGTATCTGGTGAAGATAGGGAATTCCAACGCAAGGTATGTCTTTTTTATCAGAACCGAGGCTCAGCCGAGATTCCGATTAAAACACTTATACCGAAGGCTGTAATTCCCTATCTGAACCAAATACCAATGATAGATTCTTTTTCTTGCATATCAGAGACATGTTGTGCGTTGACGCCGCCAGCTACTAACGTGTTACACGTTTTCCTGCATACCGGATGTTGGCATACGTCAATTTTATCTCGACCCTAGGGTGAGATGGAAATATCTAGCCCCGGTAAAATGACGGATATCCTTGTACGGTATGCAAGAAAAACTAGTATAGTTTAAAGTAAGTTCAACCATCCATCAGTATTAAATAATAATGCTTTGATAAAATATATATAATTTTTCAAAACAACATTAAAGCAAGAAGACAAAGTAATCATTCTACACTGGCAAATGCTATGTATAATACCCAGATATTGCCACTAGGCCGTTCAATATTATTCATTTAATATTTCAAACAATTTATTATTAAATGATTAATTTCATATTTCACCTTTTTTTTATGGAACTTCCATGCTGCTTGTTGTTTATGAAAATGTTTTGTCTGGAAAAGTCAACAACACCTCTGTTTTTTATGCTAAATCCTGTTTTTCACCATAACTACTACCATACATGTGATACTTTCCGGACCTCAATCTGGGAGTTTAGTGATTTTTTTAAGGGAGATTCATGCAAAAATCTGGGAGGTTTTTTCGCGGGCTATTTTTAGCGCGCAAGCAGTATTTTATACCCAAATTCCATAAACGAATACCTAAAAATACACTTTTAAACAAGTTTCTTCATTGATGTCAGGAGAGATAACAAGAATGAATAAAAACAGTTTTTAAACAATATGTTATTTAATAACCAATGAAAAACATGTTCACTGTTCATTTCGCTGTTATTTGGTTATGCTCAATAATCTGCTTTAATACTTACAGACAGTGTCCCTTTAAAGTTTGTTGTTATATTTTCGTACTAACAAAACATAAAATATTGAGAAAGGAAGATTAAAAAAAAAAAAATAAAGATTTAAAAAAAAAAAAAAAAATAATTTTTTTGCCCCACCCACTCCGACAAATATTGGCCGCGATTTTTCAAAAACGGCCGTGCAAAATTGGCTGCCTAATAACTTCCCCTCTGAAAAATAACCGATAGTATGAATCAAAATGAGTACGAATCTAACAGAGTATGAAGTACGAAATTTCGTAGGAGTTGTCGTTCTTGAATTCATTCTATTTTTAGAAGCAACAACACCTTGACAAATCTGCTTATCGGCGAGTATTGATATGAGAAAAAAATGTGTTTTTTAACTTGAAAAACACCCCCTGGTATGTTTTAATGGAACATCCCTTATTGTTTTAATTAAATCATATATACTCATCAAATTCATGTTGACAAAGTCTACTTCGTTTTCGCTATCCGATAATTACTGCATTCATTTTACAAACATTCATTTTCCACTTGTAAATAAATGACGCCTGCAATTTGTTTCAAGTCGTATCTAACCTGTTTAATTCAGTGGTTTAATTACAGACATCATTAAAGACTTCATAAGTGTGCTGCTAATCCTTTGGTAAGATCAATTAAGCCAATAAACTGTTTGCAAATAACAGTTTCACCCACTTTCCCCCAGGCTATTGATCCAGGTCAAATCCAGGTATGTCACGTGACGGCCTCGCGATCAAGACCGATGATTTTTGAAAAATCGATTTTAGCAATTTTACGGGAGTTTTTCACACAATTCCGTGGGGCCGGGAGGAGGGTTAGAATTCCGTGAGATTTCATCTCACGCCGTGAGGTATCACATGTATGCTACTACACCAGTACCTAGTACCTAGTAAACTAAAAATGTCAATTTCTAGCCCTGTACATAAGCAGTTTATTGAGATGAAACCACTTTCTAATTTTTAAACAATGACCTTGACACTAGTGACCTCTATCTTAATTCCAAATTGCATTTTTACAAAGCTACTTACGTATCCACCAATTGTCATAAAATTATATTAAAGTAAATGACAGCATTTTTCATTAATAGTGACCTTTACCTTGACCCCAGTGACCTCAAATGCAATCTCAAGTTTCCTTTCCATATAAGCTACCTATACACCAAGTTTCACGCTAGTATCTCATTCTTTACTGACGTTATTGCCCAGAAACTATTTTTCTATATTTAGTAACAGTGATCTTGACCTTGATCCCAGTCACTCCAAAGGAAATTCTGTTCTGTAAAAGCTACCTACACACCAAGCTTAATTTCAATACCTCATTCCTTACTCAAGTTATTACCAATAAACCATTTTTAGTAACAGTGACCTTGACCCTCAAGTCAGTGGCATCAAATTCAATCCCAAACTTCTTTTCCATATAAGCTACCTACACACTATGTTTTCTCCCATTATCTCATTCTTAACTTATCTGCTGGAAACCATTTTTTCTCTTTGTAATAACAGTGGCCTTGACCCCAGTGTCCTCAATGCAATCTGAAGCTTCCTTTCAATATAACCTACCTACAGGCCAATTTTTTCTTCAATATCTCAATCCTACCTCAAGTTATAACCAAAAAGCTTTTTCTCTTTTTTCAGTAACAGTGACCTCAAATCCAATGACCTCAAATGCAACCCAACTGTGGAGTGCGTGGTCCAGTGGTAGAGCGCCGAACTCCAGATCGAGAGGTTGTAGGTTCGATCCTTGCCGCGGCCATGTTATTTATCCTTGAGCAAGATAATTAATCCACATTGCTTAATACTGGTTCTACCCAGGAAGCCATCGAGCGTGATTAATTTAAGTTGCAAACAAGAGGCCCAAGAGGGCCTGTGGACGCTCTACTGGCCAACACGGCTCTTATAACATCAATGAAGCGAGTGACTGCCATTTACGGTTTTTTTTGAAAGTTTCGGGCAAAACACAGGTTTTTAACTAAATCAAGGGCCATAACTAAAGAATCTGGTAAAGTTTGGTAAAGTTCAGATGAAAAATGAAGGCCCTACCGTATTAACGAGGTAAAATATAGCATGTTTAACTAAATCAAGAGCCAGAACTCCTCTGTTACTGGTCCGACTGGTCCAACATAGAGCTAATTTTTTTATTTTTTTTTTAACTAAATCAAGGGCCATAACTCCGCTTTTACTAATCCGATATGGCTGGTTTTCAAACTTGTCCGAGCTTTCATTGATATTAACATTCTGATAAAGATTGGTAAAGATCGGATGAACAATGAAGCCCCTATCGTCTTAACGAGGCAAAATATAGCATTTTTAACTAAATCAAGGGCCATAACTCCGCTGTTACTAGTCCGATATGGCTGGTTTTCAAACTTGTCCGAGCTTTCATTGATATTAACAATGTGGTAAAGTTTAGTAAAGATAGGATGAAAAACGAAGGCCCTTTCGTCTTAACGAGGCAAAATATAGCAATATAGCATTTTTAACTAAATCAAGGACCATAACTCCGCTGTAACTGGTCCGATCTGGTTGTTTTTCGAACTTATGCGATCTTTTATTGACAGTAACAATCTGGTAAAGTTTGGTAAAGATCGGATGGAAAATGAAGGCCCTATCGTCTTAACAAGGTAAAATATAGCATTTTTAACTAAATCAAGGGCCATAAGCACGCTGTTACTGGTCCGATCTGGCTGGTTTTCGAACTTGTCCGAGCTTTCATTGACATTAACAATCTGGTAAAGTTTGGTAAAGATTGGATGAAAAATGAAGGCTCTATCGTCTTAATGAGACAAAAGTTAAAGACGGACGGACGGACGACGGACAACGGGCGGACGACGGACAACTCGGCATCCCATAAGCTCTGCTGGCCAGTCGAGCTAAAAAGCAATTGATGTAAAATAAATATGTTTAAACTAAATGCAACCCTAAACTTGCTTTTCATATAATCTACCTACACACCACATTTCAATGCCATATTCCTTACTAACATTATTTCCCACAAACCTTGAGTTTGAAGCAGGCCCAGCCGCCCACCAAGCGACATACCACATCTAATAACCAGGTTTCCATTAACCTGGTTAATAATAATCAGAAGTGACATGCAGCTTAATCTAATGCATATGTACATTTTAAATGAAACGGAAGCACATGATGAGTGTTTTCATTGTATCTGGACTGACACTAATCACTCTTCCAGACTGCTTCCTGTCCCTTTAAGAAATAAATTGGAAAGCTTCGTATGACAAGCAAAGTAAGCTGAAGTATCAGTCTATGACATACCCTGTCATTTAACATTTATTTACGAGCAACAAACATCAAGATTTGACACAGTACAGTTCTTAAACAACTACAGTTAGTCAAAAATAAATAAAATCTACGTTTCTTTTTTTCAGCAAAAACAAATATTATGAGAATATTATATATAATTGATGTATATTTCCAAAGAAGAATGTAAAATGTCATTTATAGCCTCGTAAACTATAGCTTGGGGCGCTTGTTTCAGCCAAAGGTTTTTTGGACTTTTCAGACAAAATACATCTCGTACCTAAATAAGCTGTATATCAGTGTAACAGACATTTTCAGTGGTAAATAAAAATGCTTTACTTTTCAAAATCAGTTGAGAAATAACAATTTCATGCCCGAAGGCTGTTTTTGATGGAGTATTTTCAATGCAAAATTCTGCTGCATGAAAAAACTGAAAAATAATTTTTTTTAAAAGTTTTTATCCCAAAATGGTTTTAAATTGTTGGATATTCGTAAATTAAGACTGTAAAAAATTTATTTCTCAACTGTTTTTCAACTATTTACCACTAAAAATTCCAGTTCTACTGATATAAGATTGAGGTACGTATTATTTAAATTGCTCAAGCTTCTACAGAAAACCCTTTGGCTGAAACAAGTGCCACAAACAATAGAACAATATCAGGAATTACAGACAGTCAACAGTTACAGATGGTTAGTTATCAAATACACAATGGATCATCCGTCAATAATCCCAAAAATGATGACATCATCTTGTCGTAATTCAAGCATCCTATCACTATCACTAGGAATTTTATTTTTAAACTCAATAAATTGATGCATTTTTATAAAACTAAACAAGGTTGATTTCTGTTTTAATAAACTTAAATGCTTAAAAAATACTATATTAAAGGTGAGAGGTGTATTTGATTTGGCATGTCTTTTTCTAAGATGGTATACACTGTCTTGGCAACAGGCAAACATAATGCAACACGCTTGTTTTTGTCAAGGTAAACTTTGAGATCAGCTGGCCTTGACTTCACCAACCAATCTTGAGAATATCTTAGACTTTAGCTCAAGTATGCAAATTTCAATCACAAATATTTCTGTAAGTTTACAGAATAAACGTTCATAACAAGCTGCTATGGATAAATATGATGCATACTAATAAATAGCAACTTCTTACGATTGTTTATCTTTAAAGGTCATGGAAATATTTGTGGACGAATTTTCAGTACTTGAGCTGAAGTCTAAGAATAGTTTGAAGAATTGTTCGTGAATTCCAGGCCAGGGCGCTGATTCAAAATGCCAGGGTTAGAATGTAACCAACATCGTTTATTTTATTTCTATATTTTCGACTTTCAATCAAAGATAGATCAAATTCAGATAATATTTAGTGAAACATGTTTCGTTTTGTTCAATATGAACAATATTGTTAATAGTTTCATCTTTTTTCTCCCCGAATCGATTTTTTTTTCTTCAAAAATACCATAATCTGCAAACAGAGCAAGGTTGTATACGGCTGCACCAAAATGGTATTCAACTAAAATCTGGACTGGCATTTAGAAGAACTATACTTTTATTTAGGACTCAGTGGGGTGTAATTTTATTTGAAAATAACCAAATTAAATGTGCCGCAACTGCCACCTCAGGTCAAAAACTACCAACATACAACATTTGGGTGTCTATTATAATCGTAAATACAACAAACCGTCTGAATGCACTGTTGTTAATTCCAGCAGAAGTACATCTTTGTCAGTAATTAAGACTATAAACTATAAATATTACTTTTTATATGAATTTCTCCATGAGTCGGAAATACCCAACACTGCTGTAGTAATTATTCAAAACATCCTCTTTACTAGTGTTTCTTCGCAAACCATTTCTTCCAAATAACAAAAAATACTATCCAGACACATCTAACCAAAAAAGTTATGTATTTCAAAAAGATTATGATTGTAAGCCTACACGACACATTAAACACTAAGTTAGGCCGACACAGCACACCCAGAATATAGTACTTACATCCTTCTTTTGTTCTTCAATTAACTACGTAACATAGTAATCATTATATAGTAAATATAACAACATAGTGAACATGATATAGTAAACACAACATAGTAATCATTAAACAGTAAACATAACATAACATAGTGAACATGATATAGTAAAGATAGCATACAACATTTAACATGCAAATATAAGTTAATATAACATGTATAACCTAATGTCTTACTGTATTCTATACCTGTTGTAAGCGATTTGCTTCTAAAGTACTTTTTGATTGTCTTCCTGGGTAGAACCTGTTCTAAGCAATGCAGATAAAGTGTCTTGCTCAGGGACACAACACACATGGTTATGGCTGGGATCGAACCCACGACTTTCGGATCATGGGTCCAACGCTCTACCGCTAAACCACAGCACTCCACATAATAAGCATAGCTTAGTGAACATAACATAGTCTATACATTCATATGTGGTGGTAACTGCTTGTGTGTGCTTGGTTACTGCCTTGGTGTGCTTGGTTACTGCATGTGTGTGCTTGGTTACTGCATGTGTGTGCTTGGTTACTACTTGTGTGTGCTTGGTTACTGCTTGTGTGTGCTTGGTTACTGCCTTGGTGTGCTTGGTTACTGCATGTGTGTGCTTGGTTACTGCATGTGTGTGCTTGGTTACTACTTGTGTGTGCTTGGTTACTGCTTGTGTGTGCTTGGTTATTGCTTGTGCTTGGTTACTGCATGTGTGTGCTTGGTTACTGCTTTTGTGTGCTTGGTTACTGCTTGTGTATGCTTGGTTACTGCTTGTGTGTGCTTGGTTACTGCATGTGTGTGCTTGGTTACTGCTTGTGTATGCTTGGTTACTGCTTGTGTCTGCTTGGTTACTGCTTGTGTGTGCTTGGTTACTGCTTGTGTGTGCTTGGTTACTGTTTGTGTGTGCTTGGTTACTGCATGTGTGTGCTTGGTTACTGCTTGTGTATGCTTGGTTACTGCTTGTGTGTGCTTGGTTACTGCTTGTGTGTGCTTGATTACTGCTTGTGTGTGCTTGGTTACTGCTTGTGTGTGCTTGATTACTGCTTGTGTGTGCTTGGTTACTACTTGTGTGTGCTTGGTTACTACTTGTGTGTGCTTGGTTACTGCATGTGTGTGCTTGGTTACTGCATGTGTGTGCTTGGTTACTACTTGTGTGTGCTTGGTTACTGCTTGTGTGTGCTTGGTTATTGCTTGTGCTTGGTTACTGCATGTGTGTGCTTGGTTACTGCTTTTGTGTGCTTGGTTACTGCTTGTGTGTGCTTGGTTACTGCTTGTGTGTGCTTGATTACTGCTTGTGTGTGCTTGGTTACTGCTTTTGTGTGCTTGGTTACTGCTTGTGTGTGCTTGGTTACTGCTTGTGTGTGCTTGATTACTGCTTGTGTGTGCTTGGTTACTGCTTGTGTGTGCTTGGTTACTGCTTGTGTGTGCTTGGTTACTGCTTGTGTGTGCTTGGTTACTGCTTGTGTGTGCTTGGTTACTGCTTGTGTGTGCTTGGTTACTGCTTGTGTGTGCTTGGTTACTGCTTGTGTGTGCTTGGTTACTGCTTGTGTGTGCTTGGTTACTGCTTGTGTGTGCTTGGTTACTGCTTGTGTGTGCTTGGTTACTGCTTGTGTGTGCTTGGTTACTGCTTTGGTTTGCCTGGTTACTGCTTGTGTGTGCTTGGTTACTACTTGTGTGCTTGGTTACAGTTTGTGTGTGCTTGGTTACTGCTTGTGTGCTTGGTTACTACTTGTATGTGCTTGGTTACTGCTTGCATGTGCTTGATTACAACATGTGTGTGCTTGGTTACTGCTTGTGTGTGCTTGGTTCAGGGTTCATACTCTTTTCATCAAACAAAATTCCATGACTTCCATGACTTTTCCATGACATATTTTTACATTCGGACAGAGGGCAATGTAACATTACCAGTTTGTAAACCAATGTTGGCAACATGTTTAGTACTCTTCTTATGAGACTTCAAAGCAGCTTCCCCCATGTTTGATAAATCGATCACCTTGTCACACACTATGCACAGAGCTTTATGTTGGTCAGATTTAAAAAGCCTTAGCCATGCGCTATACTGTTCCTCTTTGTCCCATTACACGTTATATATGCACTGACACTTAGAATTACTCATAGTTTTTCATCTTTTTTAATTTTTTCATGCATGAAGGTCACGCCGACAGCGATAAAATCTGAAAATGCCAAATGTTACGGTGCGACATCTGACAATTTATCCGGTATCTGTTTCGTACTCAAGTTTCGTACCGATTTTAAGCGTACATTTTCGCCGTAAAGCTTTGGCATAAATTATGTATCTTGTGTATTTTCATTTTCGCCGTAAAGTTTTGGCGTAAATTATTTTTCTTGTGTATTTTCTCATACTTATAGTCATTTTCAAGGAGACAATTTTTTGAACTTCCAGGACTTTTCCATGACAAAATCTGCAAAAATCGTTTTCCATGACTTTTCCAGGTGCGTACTAACCATGTTGATTACTGTTTATGTGTGCTTGGTTACTGCTTGTGTCTGCTTGGTTACTACTTGTGTGTGCTTGGTTACTGACTGAGTCTGCTTGGTTACTACTTGTGTGTGCTTGGTTACTGCTTGTGTCTGCCTGGTTACTACTTGTGTGTGCTTGGTTACTGCTTGTGTGTGCTTGGTTACTGCTTGTGTATGCTTGGTTTCTGCTTGTGTCTGCTTGGTTACTACTTGTGTGTGCTTGGTTACTGCTTGTGTGTGCTTGGTTACTGCTTGTGTGTGCTTGGTTACTGTTTGTGTGTGCTTGGTTACTGCTTGTGTATGCTTGGTTACTGCTTGTGTGTGCTTGGTTACTGCTTGTGTGTGCTTGGTTACTGTTTGTGTGTGCTTGGTTACTGCTTGTGTGTGCTTGGTTACTGCTTGTGTGTGCTTGGTTACTGCTTGTGTGTGCTTGGTTACTGCTTGTGTGTGCTTGGTTACTGCTTGTGTGTGCTTGGTTACTGTTTGTGTGTGCTTGGTTACTGCTTGTGTGTGCTTGGTTACTGCTTGTGTGTGCTTGGTTACTACTTGTGTGTGCTTGGTTACTGCTTGTGTGTGCTTGGTTACTGCTTGTGTGTGCTTGGTTACTACTTGTGTGTGCTTGGTTACTACTTGTGTATGCTTGGTTACTGCTTGTGTGTGCTTGGTTACTGCTTGTGTATGCTTGGTTACTGCTTGTGTCTGCTTGGTTACTACTTGTGTGTGCTTGGTTACTGTTTGTGTGTGCTTGGTTACTGCTTGTGTGTGCTTGGTTACTGCTTGTGTGTGCTTGGTCAATGCATGTGTGCACATTTAAATTTACATGTAATTGTTCATGGAGGAATATATGTATATGTAGAATTCCCATTACGAATTTCATCTCCAACAGGTTGTGTATGATTCAGACAATCAGCACTCATCAGAAAGCATTGATTGAGAAATAGGTATAGTTTTTGTGAAGTAAACTGAATAGTAAGAGAAAGGGCAAGATGTTTGATCTGTCATACTGATTAATTAACACCATCAAATTTAGAGTTTTTGCATCCAAAAATGCAGAAGTATTTTCTATATTACACCTGTTTGCTGTACAAATAAAAGCCTCACCTTTTCTAACGATTGTTCCATTTTATTGGAATGTGCTTTAAGTTCAGTGGACCTGCTGTTGGCGGTTTCCAGCTCCACTGCTAGCTGCTGGTTCTGGAGCAGGGTCTTGTTGACACTCGATTTTAACTTGTCCTTGTCATTCTCTAGGCTACCCTTTTCCTGTACAAATAATGTATACAATCCAATGATTCCAAACAATCAAAAGAACAAGAATTATTTCAATTAATTGATTTCATAAGTTACCTTTATGAAACAAGGGCAATTACATGTTAGACTTTAAGGCATGTCTAAATGTTCCTGCCTTGAAGATGAACATTGAAATCGGGATCCAATACTGAAACAATTTACACAAGAAGATGCTTAAAACATGTATATTTATATATACCTATAGATGTGCCAAGAACCAATAATCTGCCCGAACCAGGGGCAAATTACCTATAAGAATATTTTGAGAAACAGTATGTCTGCGAATTTTGTATCAACAATAAAAAAATCAGCTTTTCAAAACCACAGATGATCTGGAGCGTCAGTGTTTGAGAAAACTAGATACTCCAGTAGTACAAGTCTCTGAACACGCAACCCTACCCTCTCATACATGCAGGAAATCTTATCAGGTCAATAAACAAGAGCTGTCGGAGAACAGCGCAGCTCGACTATTCGTTTTTTCGGAGAATAATAAATTTATAGCTGGTATATACCATCAGCTACAACAATGTGGGGTGGGGTTGGGAGCACAACATAACTATGTGTAAGAATTGACCAAAACTACACAGAAATATGTAAAAAAAAACAAAAAAATCGAGTTTTGAGTGGGGTGCGGGGTGGGGGTGGGAGAGAGGCGGGGGTGGATGGTGGGGGGAGTGGGGGTGGTGAGGGCAACATATATGTTTAAGAAGCTATGTAATTATTCATCAAAACAAAACAAAAATATGAAGAAAAAAAAAAATGGAGTTTGAGTGGGGATGGGGTAGAGGCGTGTGGTGGGGAGGGCAACATGTGTAAGAATTGACTAAAACAACAAAGAAATATGTAAAAAAAAAAAAAATTGTGTGTGGTGGGATGGGTGGGTGGGGGGGGGGGGAGAGAGGCAGGGTTAGGTGGGGTGGGGGGTGAGGGGGCAATATATATGTGTAAGAATTGACAAAAGCAACACAGAAATATGTAAAAAAAAAGTTTTAAGTGGGGGTGGGGAAGAGTGGGGGGAGAGGCGGTAGTGGGTTGGGGGCGGGGCAACATATATGTGTAAGAATTGACATATGTAAAAAAAAAAAGAAAGTTTCAAGTGTGGGGGGGGGGGGGGGGGGGGGGGGGGGTAGAGGGGGCAACATATGTGTGTAAGAATTGACTAAAACAACAAACAAATATGGAAAAAAAAAAGTTTGAAGTATGGGGCGGGGTGGGGGGGGGGGGGGATGGGCTGAGAGGGGTGGGGGGAGGGAGGGAGGGAGGTTGCAACATATATGTGTAAGAATTGACAAAAGCAACACAGAAATATGTAAAAAAAAAGTTTCAAGTGGGGGAATGGGATGGGGGAGAGCGGGGGTAGAGGCGGGAGTGGGTTCGGGGCGGGGGGAGGGGGCAACATATATGTGTTAGAATTGACTAAAACAACAAAGAAATATGTAAAAAAATAAAACAAAAATTCTAATGTGGTGGTGGGGGGGGGGGGATGGTTAGAGGCGGGGTGAGGGGGACGGGGATGGTTGCAACATATATGTGTAAGAAAGGACTAAAACAACGCAGACATATGTAAAAAAATAAATAAAAATAGATTTTCAAATGGGGGTTGTGTGGGTGGGTGGGTGGGGGGGGGGGGGGGGGGGGGGGGGGGGGGGGGGGGGGGGGGGGGGGGGGGGGGGGGGGGGGGGGGGAACATATATGTGTAAGAATTGACAAAAGCAACACAGAAATATGTAAAAAAAAAAAAATCAAGTGGGGGAGGGGGATGGGGGGAGAGCGGGGGGAGAGGCGGGAGTGGGTTGGGGGCGTGGGGAGGGGGCAACATATATGTGTAATAATTGACTAAAACAACAAAGAAATATGTAAAAAAAAAAAGTTTCAAGTGTGGTGGGGTGGGGGGGTTGGGATGGGGTTAGAGGCGGGGTGAGGGGGACGGGGATGGTTGCAACATATATGTGTAAGAATTGACTAAAACAACAAAGAAATATGGAATTGACTAAAACAACAAAGAAATATATAAACAAAAAAAGTTTCAAGTGTGGGGGGGGGGCGGGGGGGGGGGGGGGGGTGGGGGGGAGGGGGGGGGATTGGGATGGGGTTAGAGGCGGGGTGAGGGGGACGGGGATGGTTGCAACATATATGTGTAAGAAAGGACTAAAACAACACAGACATATGTAAAAAAAAAAAAAAAAAAAATTAGATTTTCAAATGGGGGTTGGGTGGGGGGGGGGGGAGCGGGAGTGGGGGGGGGAGGGCAGGGGGCGGGGGGCAGAGGGGGCAACATATGTGTGTAAGAATTGACTAAAACAACAAACAAATATGAAAAAAAAGAAAAGAAAAAACGTTCCAAGTATGGGGCGGGGTGGTGAGGGGTTGGGGGGGGGGGGGGGGGGGGGGGGGGGGGTGATGGGGTGAGAGGGGGAGGGAGGGAGGTTGCAACATATATGTGTAAGAATTGACAAAAGCAACACAGAAATATGTAAAAAAAAAAATTATAATAATTTCAAGTGGGGTGGTGGGGAGGGGGGGGGGGGGGGGGGGGGGCGTGGTGGGGGAACTTATGTGTGTAAGAATTGACTAAAACAACACACAAATATGTAAAAAAAAAAAAAAAATCCAAGTGTGTGGCGGGGTGGGGGGTGGGGGTTGGGGGAGGGGGGGGGATGAGGGGGGGAGAGGGATTGCAACATATGTGTGTAAGAATTGACAAAAGCAACACAGAAATATGTAAAAAAAAAAAGAAAAAAGTTTCAAGTCTCGGGCGGGGTGGGTGATGGGGTGAGAGGCGGGGGGTGTCGTGGTGGGGGCGGGGAGGGTTACAACATATATGTGTAAGAACTGACTAAAACAACACAGAAATATGTAAAAAAAAAAAAAAGGTGTGGAGGGAAGGGGGGGGGGAGGAGGGAGCCCATGCCCCAATATGGGCGAAGCATAATGCTATAACAAATCCCAAACCAAAATTATAGATATATACATGCACATTTTATGGGCCATCACAATTTGGGCTCCATGGGAGCCCAGAATATGCAGAAGACAAAATTACTTATCCAACCCTTTACAACATACTATAAAGAAACCAATTCCAAAATTTAGTTCAGCTAGGACAAAAAATGTAAGAGATATAGACCTGTAAACACAGCTTACACGCAAAATTTGATGTGAAACAGACATATTTTAAGGGCTATCAGAATTTGGGTTCCATGGGAGCCCAGGGGTTACAGGAACAAAAATTACTCAAGAAGCCCTTACGATAATGCTATAAGGAAGCTAATGGCCAAATCTGGTTGTGCTAGGGTAAGAATTGTAAGAGATATAGACTTGTAAACTCAGCTTACACGCAAAATTTGATGTGAAATGGGGCACATTCTATGGGCTATCATAATTTGGGTTCCATGGGAGCCCATGGGTTACAGGAACCAAAATTGCTTATGCAGCCCTTAAGATAATGCTACAAGGAAGCCCATGAACAAATTTGGTTGTGGTAGGATAAGAAATGTAAGAGATATAGACTTGTAAACACAGCTTACACGCAAACCTTGATGTGGGACGCCGACGCCGACGCCGACGCCGGGGTGATTACATAAGCTCTCTTATTCTTCGAATAGTCAAGCTAAAAAGAACATACAGATGAGGTTTGGTCAATATTCCACCAATGGAAGCTGAGATTCAAGCCTTGAATTCACCAACCATTCTTGAGTATATGCTTAGACTTAAGCCCAAGTTTTCTAGTTTCAATCATACATATTCGTATTAGTTTAACGTTTAAACGTACATAAGCTGCTATCTATAAATACGATACATACTAATAAATAGCAACTTCATATGATTGTTTATCTTTGAATGTCATGGGAATATTTGTGAACGAAATTTGAGTATTGCGCTCAAGTCTAAGACTAGTCTGCAGAATGGTTGGTGAATTTCAGGCCTGAAGTTTTACCCTATAAAACCAGGTGAGCCATAATTTGTATATTTCAAAGAAAGAAGGTCACTGCAACCATGAACATATTTGTTTACCATGTCAGGTTGATAAGAGAGAACAGGCTGACAAAGTTTGATTAACAGCCCTTGCTTAAAAGTAAAAACAAACAGATGTTGTACCTCAACTTTGACGTAATCTGCACGGACAGATGCACTTACACCAAATGCAGAAGTGATCAATGTCAAGCTCTCCACGAGCAGGCTCGACAATAATCACACAGATCTTTTCACTGCCATCAACAAGGGAAATATGACTGCTGCATTAAACTACACTCATACTTTTTGTCACAAATATGTTATGAAGTCTTTGGCAGCAAACACAATTTCAGTCAACAATATCTTCAATGTCAAGTCAGGCCAAGCCAATGAAGGAAATTAGAACTATCACTGAATGAATATCCCCACTTTTTGATCAGTTGTTATGTGTATATGAAGTTTGGGAACAACCCATTCAAAACTCTCTGAGGAATGCAAGCAACAAAAATGTTTTACGCGACTGGACGCGATGGGATGTGATACAAATGTGTTACACGACGGGAAGCAACGAGACAAAATTTGATACACAATGTTTTAAAAATGTGTAACGTGACGTGACGTTACGGACAGCGTGATTCCTATATAGCCCCCACTTCACTTTGTGAAAGCGGGGGAATAATAAAAACTTTATTATTATTCAGGCACCACAGACAACCTCCTACAAACACTAACCTTCAGTAGTGTATCAATCTGGTCCTGGTACCAGCGTATCTTGGACTGCAGGGTATCAACCAGACTCCTCTTGGCTGTTACCTCCTTCTGCATCTTGTCTGCGACCTTGACGGCCGTGTTGTCCACAGATTCACGCTTACGCAGGGCCTTCTGGGTCAGGCTCAGGTCATGTTCAGCACCTAGTCAATATAGCATGTCGAAAATATGTAGTTTTTTAACAAAGTCAAGTTAAATAAACTTAAAGAAAACAAACTAGACATAAGCTGATATTCCACCATCTGATAGTGGTCATGGTATAAGATATCATACAATGTGGTCATGGTATAAGATCTCATACAATGTGGTCATGGTATAAGATCTCATACAATGTGGTCATGGTATAAGATCTCCTACAATGTGGTCATGGTATAAGATCTCCTACAATGTGGTCATGGTATAAGATTTCATACAATGTGGTCATGGTATAAGATCTCATACAATGTGGTCATGGTATAAGTCTCCTACAATGTGGTCATGGTATAAGATCTCCTACAATGTGGTCATGGTATAAGATTTCATACAATGTGGTCATGGTATAAGATCTCATACAATGTGGTCATGGTATAAGATCTCATACAATGTGGTCATGGTAGAGATGTGCATCACCAACCAACTAATCCTAACACAACAAAATATTGTTTAAAGAGTTTTCCTTATAAACCACAATATTTAAACTTTTGGACCCCAAGGTGGGATCAAATTTACAAATTTGACCCCATGTTTACCATTTGAACAATTTCTAATCAAGGTAAATAACTCGTACTAAATATAAACTTGAATTAAGTATGAGTTGTTTTCCCTTTGATTAAAAATAAAATAGTGAACACGGCAAAAAATTTATTCAGTATTCATTTAACTGAATCAACTGCCATAATTCAGGTGTAACTAATCCGACTTAAATGGTTTTCAAAATTGTTTGAGCTTTCAATTATATCAACGATCTGGCCAAGTTTCATAAAAATCAGATGAAAAATGAAGGCGCTATCGTCTTAACCAGGCAAAATATAGTATATTTAACTAAATCATGGGGGCCGTAACTCTGGTGTTCCTGGTCCAATCTGGCTGGTTTTAGGATTTGTTCGAGCTGTCATTGATATCAACCGTCCGGCCAAGTTTGTTAAAGATGAGATGAAAATAAAAGGCGATACTTTCTTAATGAGGCAAAAGTTAATGCTAATGGACAAATCAACATCCCGTAAGCTCTGTTGGTCTTCAGTTACCCTTCTTTACTTTATTTATGGAGGGTATAAAAAAAGAGACACTGTTAAACACATGACTCTTACCTTTTAACCTGTACTGAAGTTTACCAATTGCCTTTTCCATGTGATATTTCTGGCTCTCCAAATCTTTCTTGAAGGCATCTTTTTCTTCTGTTAAATTGGCAACCTCATATCTGGCAATCAATTAACAATCTTGCTATATAATTCAATAATTGCAAACCATGTGAACATATAACTGTACAAAATGCAATTATACTTACTTTGGAAAAGAGCAGTACGCTATTTTGAAACAAATCTTATTCTTCGTTTACTTACAGGAAAATATTCGTAACATGCAAAAGCAGTTAGATTTAAATATATTTCTCAGCACCTCTCTCAAATTAACCGTTCCATTTATCCATCCTTATTTAAATGGCTCAACTCACTCTCTATGAAACACTCCACTCATCACATCACACCACCTACACAACACCACCCACTCACTACATCCATACAATCAACTACACAACTCACCTACACACCACACCCATTCACTACATCCATCCAATCAACTACACAACTCACCTACACAACACAACCCACTCACCTACACAACACCACCCGCACACCACATCCCATCCAATCAACTACAAAACTCAACTATGCAACACCACCCACTCACCTACTCAACACCATTCACTCACCACATCCCATCCACTCACCTACACAACACCAACCACACACAACAGCCCACACACTAATCTACACAACTCACCTACGCAACACCAGCCACTCACCACATCCATCCACTCACCTACACAACACCACCCACAAACCACATCCAATACACTCATCTACACAACTCACCTACACAACACCGCCCACTCAACACATCCGTTTACTCAACCACACAACTCACCTTCACAATACTGCCCACTCAACACATCCATTCACTCAACTACACAACTCAACTACACAACACCAACCACTTAACACATCCATCTACTCACCTACACAACACCACCCACTCATTACATCCATCCACTCGCCTACACTAACCACACAACACCACCCACTCACCACATCCATCCACTCACCACATCCATCCACTCACCTACACAACTCACCTACACAACTCACCAACACAACACAACTCCCCAACACAACACTGGCCACTCATCACATCCATACACTCACCTACACAACACCACCCACTCACCACATCCATACACTCACCTACAAAACACCGCCCACTCATCACATCCATACACTCACCTACACAACACCACCCACTCATCACATCCATACACTCACCTACACAACACCGCCCACTCATCACATCCATACACTCATCTACACAACACCACCAACTCATCACATCCATACGCTCATCTACACAACACCGCCCACTCATCACATCCATACACTCATCTACACAACACCACCCACTCATCACATCCATACACTCACCTACACAACACCTCCCACTCATCACATCCATACACTCATCTACACAACACCACCCACTCATCACATCCATACACTCACCTACACAACACCGCCCACTCATCACATCCATACACTCATCTACACAACACCACCCACTCATCACATCCATACACTCACCTACACAACACCGCCCACTCATCACATCCATACACTCATCTACACAACACCACCGACTCATCACATCCATACACTCATCTACACAACACCACCCACTCATCACATCCATACACTCACCTACACAACACCGCTCACTCACCTACACAACACCGCCCACTCATCACATCCATACACTCACCTACACAACACCCCCCACTCACCTACTATCCTTGAGTTCCTTAAACAATGTTTCCTTCTCTTGCTGTATGATGCTCATCTCCTTGTTCCTCAACTCCAACTCTGCCCCAGTCTTCAGTCTCTCGCTTTCCAATTCCCTTACCCTCTTCTCTCTAATCTTCATTTTCTTCGCCATTGTATCCCTCATGGCCTTCAACTCTTCCAGGGCTGCTGTCGTCTCTGTTAACTGCTTGGCATATATGTCTCTCTCCTCTCTCATCGATTCACTACTGCGAGAGTTTGAGTCCAACATTTGTTGCAAGTTTGTCACCTGTTCTTTTAGAATAATAATATTTTTATCTTTCTCTTCTATTTGCACTGTCAGTCTCTCTTTCAGAGTCTTCAACTGAGACATCTCCGTGTTTTTCTGTTCCATAATGTTAAAGTAATAATCTCTCTCCTGAGTCACTCTATCAAAGTCAGATGTTTTGGCACTTAGCATGTCCGTTAAATGTTTCCGCTCTGCTACGGCAGCGTCATACTGAACCTTAGTTGTGTCAGTGCGCTCGGACAGCTCACGTGTCTGATGCCTGAGCTCTCGGTTCTCTGCCCGGGTGTTGTCCTGTTCCAGAGAGAGTTTGTTACATTTCTCGCTGACCTCGCTGAGTTGTTGGGTGAGACTACTGATCTTCTCCATGTGACGCTCTCGCTCTTGTCTCTCTATCATCGAAATCTGAAAATAAACAGAGACATTAAACCATCAGCTCTCGCTCTTGTCTCTCTATCATCGAAATCTGAAAATAAACAGAGACATTAAACCATCAGCTCTCGCTCTTGTCTCTCTATCATCGAAATCTGAAAATAAACAGAGACATTAAACCATCAGCTCTCGCTCTTGTCTCTCTATCATCGAAATCTGAAAATAAACAGAGACATTAAACCATCAGAAGTCCTGGAGATCTGGCGGTGAAAATAACAAGACATTATTTCATAAGAAAGCCCTATCAAGAAGATCTGGCAGTCAAAACAGAGACAAACCACCAAAACTATCATAAAGAACTGGCGAGACAGTACTTCATCAGGGAGATCTGGCGAGAAAATAAACAGGGATATAACTTCGTCAGAAAGCTCTATCATGGAGATCTGGCGAGAAAATAAACAGAGACATTACTTCATGAGAAAACTCTATGATGGAGCTCTGAGAGAAAATAAACAGAGACATTACTTCGTCAAAAACACTATGATGGAGCTCTGGTGAGAAAATAAACAGAGACATTACTTCATCAGAAAGCTCTATGATGGAGCTCTGGTGAGAAAATAAACAGAGACAGTACTTCATCAGAAAGCTCTATGATGGAGCTCTGGCGAGAAAATAAACAGAGACATTACTTCATCAGAAACCTCTATGATGGAGCTCTGGCGAGAAAATAAACAGAGACAGTACTTCATCAGAAAGCTCTATGATGGAGCTCTGGTGAGAAAATAAACAGAGACATTACTTCATGAGAAAACTCTATGATGGAGCTCTGGCGAGAAAATAACAGAGACATTACTTCATCAGAAAGCTCTATGATGGAGCTCTGGCAAGAAAATAAACAGAAACATTACTTCATGAGAAAACTCTATCAAGAAGATCTGGAGGTGAAAATAAATGAGACATTACTTCATCATATCTCTATCATGGAGGACTGGCGGTCAAAATAAACGAGACACTAATTCATCAAAACTCTATCATGGAGATCTGGCCTGGAAATCATCAACCATTTTCCAGACGATCTAAGACATGAGCTCAAGTACTCACATTTCATTCACAAATATTCCCATGACCTTCAAAGATAAACAATCTTCTGCAGTTGCTATTTACTAGTCTTTATCATAGTTATACATATCAGCTTGTTATGAACGTTTATCGATTCAAATTATAAAAAATATTTGTGCTTGACATTTGCATACTTGGGCTTAAGTAGAAGTATTTTCTCAAGAATGGTTGGTGAATTCAAGGCCTGGTGATGAAAGAGTACAAGACAATGCTTCATTAAGGACTGATCCAATGCTCACAACTGATTTACAAACTTGGACAAACACCAACCGCACCACTTTCCTTCGGATCAAGAATATGGCATGTCTATCCCTTTGTAAAGAGCCTGTATTAATATATTCTAACGCATTTGATAAAAATCCTGCAATCCAACTGGTTGACGTTTGAGACTATTAAACAGTGCATAACCCGTAGTAAATATGAAATGTGACGTCATTTAGTTTTATTTGAAAGCGTTCGTGAGAAAATCTGTCAAAAACACTGAAATGCGTTAACCAGTATTAACAATTTGACTTTTGCAACCGGTCTAACATGTCGCCATTAAACGAAACATGCGACCATTAAATGACTGATATATTGTCACAATATTCAACATTTCAATACAGCAAACCCTATATTTGACAGTTCTAAGAACTAGCGAACACAATTTTTGATTTTTAGTGTTTGTTATCCTTGACGCACATCTTGAATTTTGTAGGAAGTTAAATTTAATTCAGAACCAATAAGGCAAACACTTTTAGGGGATTAATTTTATTGGATAATATCAAATTTAACTCTGCGTTTAAATATCAGTGCTCCAGAGACACGCATTTACCCAAAATTGCATTAAAAAGGTACTGAATGACAATCAAGTGCAGCAATTAATAGTAGATGCTTACAAAAAAAAAGAGAGGCATTTTTGTCGGCTGTTTTACACAAATGCCATTGAAAAAAGACAGATAGCAATGTTTAAGAATAGGCATTTGTAAATGTAAATATATAATGTAATTTGTTTTCATGTGTACAACACCCATTGTGCTGGAAGCTTATCTGGAGCACTGAAATGATTTAATGTTCAATTTTTGTTGAACATTTAATAAATATGTGTGGTATGATGCAACCATGAAATCTACAATGTACATAAAGTTAAGAAATTATTTTTTTAATAAATAGGAATATTTCACAGAATCCATCTCTTACCTTCTCCGAGACAGAAGCGTTACATTCCTGTTTGACCGAGGACAACATTTTCTCCAGGCAGTCCACATCTCTTACCTTCTTCGAGACAGAAGCATTACATTCCTGTTTGACCGAGGACAACACCATCTCTTACCTTCTCCGAGACAGAAGCGTTACATTCCTGTTTGACCGAGGACAACACCATCTCTTACCTTCTCCGAGACAGATGCGTTACATTCCTGTTTGACCAAGGACAACACCATCTCTTACCTTCTCCGAGACAGATGCGTTACATTCCTGTTTGACCGAGGACAACACCATCTCTTACCTTCTCCGAGACAGAAGCGTTACATTCCTGTTTGACCGAGGACAACACCATCTCTTACCTTCTCCGAGACAGAAGCATTACATTCCTGTTTGACCGAGGACAACACCATCTCTTACCTTCTCCGAGACAAAAGCGTTACATTCCTGTTTGACCGAGGACAACATCTCTTACCTTCTCCGTGACAGAAGCGTTACATTCCTGTTTGACCGAGGACAACATTTTCTCCAGGCGGTCCACATCGCGAGTCTTCTCTTCTAGCCTCGTTTCCAATTCCACCTGCCGTGTCCTCAGTTGACCTTCACGCTCCCAAAACTTCCCCGAGTTTTCCTTCTCGGTTTCCACTTCACGGTTCAATTTGTTGATTGTCAACTGAAAATTTGATTTGTTATCTGACAGTGATATATATCTACATAGTTATGACAAATGTGAGTACGGAACTTAATGTAACTGTATAAAGTAGGGCTGAAGAAAATGAGAGACAAGTGAAGCACTAACCGTGGTGCGAACGCCGGATTGTGAATTCAGCATTTTAACTGAAAAATCTCAGTAAATAGTGGGGATAATTCAGGTAAAATACAAGACAGAGTTTAGTTCTTGCCATACAGCATTGTGTAATGATAATGAACATGTGTGCCATATTTCAAAGCTTTGCGACAATTCGTTTTTGAGAAACGAGGAAAAACAAAAACTTCAACCAAAACGTTAAAATGCGTAGATGGAAGGACAGATGGAAGGACGGAGAGACAGAAAGATAGATGGAAATCGCCAAACTATAAGCCTGGATTTGATATGCAATCCGTCTAAAGAGTGGGTCTATATGTTAATATAAGGTACTTGTGATTCTATGACTTTTAAGGACTTTTAAGGAGAGTAGGGATAATTATAAGTTGGTAGAAGTTGTTCATGGTGACCTTCTTTGGTTTGCTTGTGCAGTGATTGTCCATTTGCAGTATGGTAGACATGAAGAGTTTGGGTAAATGTGTACAACAAACACAGCTGAACAAAAAATGTTAACCAAAGGTATTTTGATGAATGTAACTTAAGGCATACAATACGTCGAGTATTTGGCCCAAGGTCAAACTGACAGGTGGGCGGGTGTTCATTTGAAAGACCTCCCACTATACAAGGTACAAACCAAATATGAAAGCCATACCTCAAAGGGTTAAAGAGTGGCATATAGTAAAAAGAAAGTTAACCTACAGACATCGCCGGGTTCATCGCAATAGCTCTTTCAATATGGCAAGCTAAAATCCCATATGGCTGTCTGTCACAAGAGTGATTCTCGGTGGACATACCTGTAAATCTGCTAGCCTGGTCTCCATGGGGGAGTAGTTCATAGTGGACATACCTGTAATTCTGCTAGCCTGGTCTCCATGGAGGAGTGGTTCCTAGTGGCCTCATCTCGCTCACTCCTCAACTTGGACATCTCCTTTTCCGTACCATTAAGATTTTGTTCTAGGGACTCTCGCTGCAACAATGTCATGACTCATTCACAGCATGATGATGATAACCAATGTTTGGGTTTGGCTGAATGGTGTTTTATGTCATTTTCAGCTATAAGGCTATACATACACTACTCAAAGTTTGCTAAGCACCAAACGTTTTTTGCCTTATTTTTGAATCCTTATGCAAAACTGTATTTCATAGGATGACATGCAAAAAAAAAAAGATATTTGTTTTCTAATAAATTTTTGACAATGAAATAATGAATTTCACATAATCGTAAAACAAAATTAATTTGTTGTGTTTTATGCTGTTGGTAAAACCAGCCAGCGTAAAATGTTGAACTGAAATCTTGGTGCTCAGCAAACATGGTAGTATATAATCAATGGGACATACGTTACACATTGGAAAACCTTGACTGGGACGATGAATAATATCCTTGCAATAATAAATAAATGTTGACAGAGTAGGCTAAAGAGCATTGGTGACACCAAGTGTGTGCATGTTTATGTTATTTATTTTACATCGATAATAACAAAAGGTCTACAAACTTATAATAATCACTCTCGATGTCTTCCTGGGTAGAACCAGTACTAAGCAAATGCAGACAGTGTCTTGCTCAGGGATCGTACCCACAACTTTTCGATCATGAGTCCAGCGCTCTACCACTAGACAACAGCGCCCCACGTTTATGTTATTTTAAAGAGTCACATGAACTGCAGACACAAGACTGTGTGAGCATGTATCAGCACATGCAATATTAAGGGAGATAAACGTGTCAAAATGAAACCACAAATCTCTTTTATAATTTAAGAAATGAAAGAATATAACAGAAAAACTTGACAACTTCTAAAACACTGACAACTGATTGAAGTAAAAATGTAGCTTTAATAGTTTTAAATTATAAGATAATAAGATAGGAAATTGTTGGGGTTTTTTTTGGGTTTTTTTTTGTCTTTTTAGAGCCATCTTTTGACGACCCGTTTAATCTCCCTGTCAATAGGTGGAGCAAGGGTAGGGGAGGGATAGATAGGAAATTGTTGAATGTAACAAAACAATAATAATCGGCCACCCCTCAAGCAGCCTCAGTACTAACGATACCAAAGCCATACCTTGGAATTATACTTCTCCCGTTCCTCGTGCAGTTCTTCCCGGAGATGCTTGATCTTGTTCTCCAGCTCCTTCAGCGTGTCTTCCTTGAGCGCCATCTGCTGGTCATGCTGACTCCTGTAATAACAACAGTTACTCGGGGTTGTCATATTGTACCATATACATCTTATGTTGTCTATAAGAGCAATTATATCAGATTAAAGCCACATACAATAATTTTGCTGAAATATTAATCATTCCTTTCACTTGGCTTTTCATTGAAATCAGAAGGTAGAATAAGGTTCAGTCAACATCAGAAGAGATATTTGTGCAAGTATGGTTCTATAACTTGAAGTCATAGTTAATTTGCTCTTCATGAAATACCCAAATGTATCTTTTAGCTGGATGTTCCAGTCTCAAAATGTTTTTTTAAACAAGAGGCCCAAGACGGCCTGTGGACGCTCTACTGGCTAACATGGCTCTTATAACATCAATGAAGCTAGTGACTGCAATTTACGTTTATTTGAAAGCTTTGGGCAAAATACAGCATTTTTAACTAAATCAAGGGCCAAAACTAAAAAATCTGGTGAAGTTTGATAAAGATCAGATGAAAAATGAAGGCCCTATCGTCTTAACGAGGCAAAATATAGCATTTTTAACGAAATCAAGGGCCTAACTTCGCTGTTACTGGTCCGATCTGGCTGGTTTCCGAACTTGTCCGAACTTTCATTGATATTAACAAACTGGTAATCGGATAAAAAATGGTTTTCTAACTTGTCTGAGCTTTCATTGATATTAACAATCTGGTAAAGTTTGGTATAGATCGGATGACAAATGAAGGCCCTATTGTCTTAACGAGGCAAAATATAGCATTTTTAACTAAATCACGGGCCATAACTCTGCTGTTACTGGTTCCATATGGCTGGTTTTCGAACTTATCCGTGCTTTCAATAGATATTAACAATCTATTAAAGCTTGGTAAAATGAACAAGAGGTCAATGACCTTGAAGCTCTACTGACTGATTTTGATTTCAGGAAGTAGTGACTACAAACTTGTTTTTTGAAAATTTATTTTTAGCCGTGGCGGCCATCTTGAATTTCCGGCCAACCTGAAATTTTGCTAGGATCAATTAGACACCAAGAGCAACATTCCTGTGTTTCAGGAAATTATAACATGGGGTTTTAGAGAAATAGCCCGAACAAGAATTTTCTATTTGACTATCAAGCATGAAATGCATTAAAAATACAAAGGGCCATAACTCAGTGGAAAATTATGAAACCAGAACGTCATGACAGTATGCACATCTCCACTTGATATTGATATTTCCTAGCAAGTTTCGCTAAATTCTAACAAGGAGTTTTAGAGAAATAGCCCGGACTAGGATTTCTTATTATATATATATTAGAAATACAAGGGGCCATAACTCTGGAAAATTATCGAATCGGAATGTCATGATAATATGCGCATGTCCACTCAATACTGATACTTCCTAGCAAGTTTCGTGAAATTTTAAGAAAGAGTTATTGAGAAATAGTCCGGACAAGAATTGCGTCTACGGACAGATATTATAACTACAAAGGGCCATAACTCAGTGGAAAATTAGCGAACCGGAACATCATAATAGTATACGCATGTCCAGTCGATATTGATACTTCATAGCAAGTTTTGCGAAATTCTAAGAAGGAGTTATTGAAAAATAGCCCGGACAAGAATTGTGTCTACGGACGGACGGACAATTAGGTGATTCCAGTATACGCCCCCGATTTTGCGGGGGGTAGACTTTGCGGGGGGTATAAACAGAGAAGCTTTAAAAAGTAGCTATCCCGCAAACAACAGCCAATTTTACAACAGACGTTCACCATTTCTAAACCTATTGACAATGCGGTATATATATATAACTTGCATATTTTGAGAATCCAAACTTTATAGACAATATAAACAGCTTTAACCAGCCAGGCCAAACCTCAGAACTTGAGTGTCAAATTAAGAGTTACAATCTCATAATTCATTTTGCGCATATTCAGTCACAGGTATTTTAAGAGACCGTGAATAAAACTATACTTTAAAATGGCGCATATACATTATTCTATGACTTTAAAGGGAGTACATCAGGCTTTTCAAAGGGAGCTTTGGGTCTGACTTAAAATTGACAAATAATGATATTTTCTATTTTAAAGCGCCTGAACATAATGAATGATGCTAAAAATTACCCCTTAGTTACAAGGAAATTCATTCTGTACAGTAATACGTGCTATTCTAGGTTACGCACCAGGGTTAATTTCAGCATTTTATGCCCGATTCCGTCCTAGCTATATGGTGTATTCAAAGTTTAAACCTTAACGGTTAATATGGTTCGAACATCATATTTTGATTGATATAAGTGTTTTATCATGAATTGGAACATTTTTATAATTTAAGATATTTCTAGAAAAATCCTGATGTACCCACTTTAACACTTGGAAGAAGTTTTGATAAATGGTTTTGTAGTTTACTGTTACTTTTATTTGTGAGTTGGTTGCTTTAAGATTTTTGAAAAGGATTATCCAGTGAATAAATATACTATGACAGCATTCCATTTTATTGCACTAACTTTATATTCGTGTATAAAACACCTTAATATTCTGATCATTTTGACAAGACGCTTGTTTATTTTCATAACCGTATTGTGTCAATCATTTGACTCAGAGAGATTACAATGAAGTTCAGGGTCATGGTGACCTTCATGCCAGTTTGAAAACTATAACGTCCTTTATCATAAATATTTGTGAACGACTTTATACTTTGCATTCAACCTGTATCATAACTACTGATACAGCAATATATACTTATTTTACACCTGTCTATTTAATAAAATCGAAGCATGACAGACTTGTAGGTGAGAGCAATAAGAAGGAAAACAGAATATTAATCTATCAAATACAACACTTAAGAACCTACAAGGACTAGCAGAGGATCATATTGAAACAAACCAAAACACCGAGGTAAGGTCATATTCAAATTATAATATATTGTAGGCAAGGAAGGAGATATATTCAGCTATATAAACAATAACATCATGTTTTACTGTTATTTCATCAAATGAATTGAATATTAAACTGTTGAAGTGTATGCGTTTTGTAATAAAGTTTACAAAATGTTACAACATGCTGACAATGCTGTTGTTTTTTAATGAACTTTGTTAATAAACAAGAGCTGTCGGAGAACACTGTGTAGCTTGACTATTCGATTTTTCAGAATAATAAATTATATAGCTAGAATATACCATCAGAAAACAAGGCTAAAACAATGTGGGGTGGGGTTGGGGAATGGGGCTTGTATAGAAACTCGGGCCGATATAAAATTATGTGAAATTTTATTATTTTTTTGTTTTAATCCAAAATTGCTGTCATTTTAAAGAAATTTGTGGTCGAAAGGCAACTCGGGGAGGGAGCTGATATCTGGCAATTTTTATTGCGGCCTCATTTCATTTTTTTTTATTGATATTTCCATCTGTGTATCTGAATTTAATCTAAATTGTTTTATATGTAAATGATTGTGATCAAATTAAAATATTAATATCCAAATAATGGAAGATAAAATGAAAACAATTCCCCTCCCCGTCCTCCATGTGAGGGGAGCCCATAAACCAATGGGGGGTGGGGGGAGGGGGTTTGACCAAAACAACACAGAAATAATATTGTAAAACAAGAGGCCCAAGAGGGCCTGTGGACGCTCTACTGGCTAAAGATAAAGTTTATGCACAAGGGGCCATAACTCTTTCAAAATTCGTTCAACCAGAGCATGGTGATGACATAGGCAACTAGGCTTGGTACTGATTGTCCCTGACAAGTTTCTTGGAAATCCAGCCAGAGGTTCAGGAGAACTAGTCTGTACAAAGTTAGTGTATTAAAACTTTTAAGGGGCCATAACTCTGCCAAAATTCATTCAACCAGAACACGGCAATGATAGGTGCAACTAGGCTTGGTACTGATCATCCCCATCAAGATTCGTTGAAATCCAGTTAGGAGTTCAGAACAGACTAATCTGGTTTCTCTATTAAAACTTTAAAGGGCCATAACTCTGACAAAAATCATTCAACCCGAATATGGCGATGATATGCAAAACTAGGCTTGATACTGATCATCCATGTCAAGTTTCGTTAAAATCTAGCCAGGGGTTCAGGAAAACTAGGCTGGAAAATGTTTGTGTATCAAAAACCTTTAAAGGGCCATAACTCCACCAAAATTCTGTTAACCGGAATGCGACAATGATATGCACAACTAAGCTTGGTGCTGATCATCCCTGTTAAGTTTCGTTGAAATGTGGGGAGACGTTCAGGAGAATAGTCCAGACAAAGTTTGTGTATTAAAACCTTTAAAGGGTCATAACTCTGCCAAAATTCCTTCAACCAGAACACAGCAAAGATTTGCACAACTAGACCTGGAACTGATCATCCCTAAAAAGTTTTGTTTAAATCCGGCCAGGGGTTCAGGAATACTAGTCAGGACAAAGTTTGTTTATTAAAACCTTTAAAGGGACATAACTCCGCCAAAATCATTCAACTGGAATGCAGTGATGATATGTACAACTAGGCTTGGTGCTTATCATCCTTGAACAATTTCAATGAAATTTGGCCAAATGAAGGCCCTTTCTTCTTAATGAGGCCAAAATATAGCATATTTCAGAAAATAAAATCAAGGGCCATAACTCCGGTGTAAATGGTCTAATCTGACTGGTTTTCAAACTTGTCGGAGCTTTCATTGATAGTAACAATCCGGTAAAGTTTGGTAAAGATCGGATGAAAAATGAAGACCCTATCGTATTAACAAGGCAAAATATAGCATTTTTAACTAAATCAAGGGCCATAACTCCACTGCTACTAGTCCGATCTGACTGGTTTTCGAACATATCCGAGCTTTCATTGATATTAACAAGATGGTAAAGTTTGGTAAAGATCAGATGAACAATGAAGGCCCTATCGTCTTAACGAGGCAAAATATACTAAGAATTGACTAAAATAACATAGAAATAAAAAAAATAAAAAAGTGGGGAGTGGGGTGGGGGGAGTTGAGGTGGGGGTATGGGGGGGGGAGTGAAGGGGGGGGGCCCATGCCCCAATATGGGTGAAGTATGAATAAGATGCATAATGCTATATAGATATATACATGCTTACATGCTTACATGCAAACCTAGATCTGCCTTTATTGCACATTTTATGGGCCATCTCAATTTGGGTTCCACGGGAGCCCAGAATTTGCAGAAGACAAAATTACTTACCCAACCCTTTAGAACATACTATAAGGAAACCAATTCCCAAATTTAGTTCAGCTAGGACAAGAAATGTAAGAGATACCTATAAACACAACTTACACTCAAAATTTGATGTGAAACAGACACATTTTAAGGGCTATCAGAATTTGGGTTCCATGGGAGCCCAGGGATTACAGGTACCAAAATTACTTAAGCAGCCCTTAAGATAATGCTATAAGGAAGTTAATGACCAAATGTGGTTGTGCTAGGGTAAGAAATGTAAGAGATATAAACTTGTTAACACAGCTTACACGCAAAATTTGATGTGAAATGGGACACATTTTATGGGCTATCATAATTTGGGTTCCATGGGAGCCCATGGGTTACAGGAACCAAAATTGCTTATGCAGCCCTTAAGATAATGCTATAAGGAAGCCCATGGCCAAATTTGATTGTGCTAGGATAAGAAATGTAAGAGATAGAGACTTGTAAACACAGCTTACACGCAAACCTTGATGTGGGACGCTGACGCAGGGTGATTTCATAAGCTCTCTTATTCTTCGAATAGTCGAGCTAAAAATGAGCTATGCAATGTTGACTAAGTTGATTTTTCAATTGTGGAACAATGCACAGGCCATCTACACCATAGGCAGACTAAGCACACAATAATAACAAAAAACATTTCATTTTTCAGACAAGAAAAAAGGTGGAAAATGCTCAGATCCATATCTGAAGATCTGACCAGAAATTTTGAATCAAGCTTATTCAATGAAGAGGCAAGAAGCATGCTTGTAGAAGCATGCACGAAAGAAGATGTATTAATGGATATGGAATATTTTATGATGATCCCTAAGTTCAGATTCGGTATGATTAGCATGGGTAGTAGAGCTGAAGGTACCAGTTTGCAATTAGAGGATTCAGACTCCGATATTCTTGTATATCAAGACTTCATCGAGGCAGACCCTGGAAAAGGCAAGGAACATAAGTCGTCCAATGACCCATATCTTTGCATGGTAAAGAATAAAACAACCCCTATAGGCTATACTAAACTACAGCTTTACTGTAATGGAAAGCCAGCAAAAAGTCCACAGACGGAAATAAAAAGTAGTCCATGGCCGGAAAGAAACTACAATATCATGGAGGATAACAATCGTAACTGTTTTGCCAGAAACAAAATAAAAGTAGCAATAGAAGAAATGAAACGTCATGGCCCAGCTCTTAGATATGAAGATGTAAGAAGCATTCCTGTAGACTATGTCCTTGCATTCGCGTGTAAAGATTTTCCAGAAGAAGTAACTCCGTGGTTTCAACGTAAGCGCCCTTATGGCTGGCCCTCTCCAGCGACTTGTGAACTTTTTAAGAATATGGGATGCTTTGTTGTAGGAGTAGGACATTTAAAAAGCTCTGAGCAAGATTTAGAGTGGAGAATATCCTTGTCCTATCAGGAAAGACATCTCATGCTAAACCTAAACCCAACACAGTACAGATGTTACATTCTTTTGAAGATAATCAAAACCTCGCTTTCAAAAGAATTGGGTAGTGGGGACATGATTACTTCCTACCATTGCAAGACTGCACTGTTCTACACTATTGAGAACAACGACCAAACAATTTGGAGACCAGATAATCTATCAGTTTGTTTGTTTTTATGTCTTAAGCAATTGTATGAATGGATAGATGAGAAAAACTGTCCACATTATTTCATTCCAGAGAAAAATGTGTTTGAGACAAAACACATCGATAAACAACAAGTACAGATTGCAAAAACAGCCTTTGATACAATTTTCTCTGGATATTATGATATGTTACGAATGTTCACACAATGCCTTTCTCCAAGCGATATTTACGGTTATGGATCTGTAAATGTTAAAGCTGGTGCACTGATAAATATCGCGAGGAAAATGAGATATAGTTTGATTGATCTAACCAATAATCTGACCAGATTTGTGGATGTCGTGAACATTAAAAAGGCTATCTCAAACCAAGAAGATTTAATGCAGTGTACAGAAACTATAAGTGAAGCTTTACAAAGAAAGGACCAAGTCAAAAGCTTTCAACCATTTACAGAGAAAACCCTGAGGTTACTTATGGACAACACGTTACTAGTTCAAGACGAGAGCAACATTGACATTCTGTGTTCCAATAAGAATGTAATTCTAGAAATGTTTAAGCATGTGAAACAGCACATACGTAGTAAAATTGCTTGTTTGTTTCTGGCTAAGTTTCTTCAAGATACTGATAATGAACTAGGGAATTCACTTGAAGGAATGAAATATGAAAAAGAAGCACTTAATGTTGATGCTTGCCAGTATTATATAAAAAAGGCAAGTGTTTTTTTCAAGAAAGGTCAATATTGCTTGTGCAGTGAAACCTTAGCAAAATCCATGATTATGACACTGCCCATTCCACTGCGGTGCAAGTGTCCTTATGGCAGAAAAATACGAAACAATTATCAAGAAAAAGTTTATAAAGAAAGGCTAATAAATGGTCTGAAAACTATTCCGACCTCTGATTGGAATGCAGAAGAGTTGCTATACAAATTTCGCACTTGTCTTATATTTGACACTTTGGAAATAAATATGGTTCCCATATCTCTTACTTTCGAGGGGTATCGGTCATTTGGAGTATCTAGAAGAAAGGAAAGGCTAATTGGTGACAGTTGGTATGGCTGGGTAGTGATTGATCCAAGTGTTTACTCGTGGTTTCTGCAGTACAAAAATTATCAATTGCTTAATGATGTTAGTGCAGGGAACCATGCTTTGAACAAGTTGGAAGATATCATTTTAGACGGTTTACATCGTGACACAGTAGTTCATCTGGAGACTGCACTAAATGCACTGGGGCACATTTACGTCACCAAGGGGTGGTATAAACTGGCTCTGCAATGCTTCAAGCAATCTTGGGTAATAAGACCTTTGCATAATCATGATAATGCTGCTAAATGGCATGTAATGTTCATGCTTTTACTGAAAAGTACAGAATAACGATGAGATGTCAGGAATTTGTGATTCAGTCAAATAAAAAAATACTTGGAACTGACATGTATGATTATTCATTAATAATCAATATACCATTATAATACGAAATAGATTTGTTTGTTTGAATGGTGTTTTACGTCATTTTTAACACATGCTAGGCCTGACTATGACTAGATTTTTATGTGGTAGAGGCAAATCACCTCATTTTTCCTTGGTAGAACCAGTACTGTATACCTCCTGCACTACTTAAGAATCAACAATTATGAAACAGAAGTTCCTCAATGGTACTGAAATGTTCTGGGGAAAACTTTTGTTCAAAGAGACTATCAGTTTGTAAATTATCTTTAGACAATAGAATAGCTTATTTTGCTTCACATTTAGGATGCTGAATATTCAATAAACCTATTCTGAAATTGTGCATGTCTCTGGAATCTCCACTCATATTAGACTGATTGATTGAATTGGATTTTATAGTCGCACCAACAGCTAAGGTCATATGGCGACTTTCCAGCTTCCATTGGTGGAGGAAAATAGCTTATTTTGCTTCACATTTAGGATGCTGAATATTAAATAAACCTATTCTGAAATTGTGCATGTCTCTGGAATCTCCACTCATATTAGACTGATTGATTGAATTGGATTTTATAGTCGCACCAACAGCTAAGGTCATATGGCGACTTTCCAGCTTCCATTGGTGGAGGAAAACCCCAGGTGTCCCTCCGGGCAATTTTTGTGCACGGGTGGGTGCCTTTGTAGAACCACCGACGTTCCGCGAGCCAGCTGTACGTAAATTAGAAGACAATAAAGCTGAGCAATCTGCATAAACTGGTGTACCTTGTTTTGTTTTGAAAGGTACACACGGCTGATTGTTTTAAAAACTCAACTTGTTTTTGCATATTATTAACTGTTGATTATATTGCACTATGCCACCAATAATAATTATATTCAAACCCTTAGTAGACTAACAAAGAAAAGTTGAAAACATAAAATTTAATTTAATGATATGCAAGCAGGTTTTAAGTTAAAATGACACTGGATTAATAAATCGAGGTGCTATTATTAATGCATAATAAAAACTTGATTGAAGATTGCCCCGCGTCCCTTTAAAATAAATACTGTCAACAAAAAATATTTGTACAAGTCAATGTTCATGATTTGCAGCTACGAAAATTCACAAATGTAATCTTTATTATGTCCGGATCTGGCTTTTCCATCATATTCCTGAACCAGAAACATTTATTTAACAACTATATCTGTATTTTAAATTCATAATTAACTACAAGGTTACTTGTAGGGTGCCAATATGTCGACAACGTGCCAATGTGTCTGCGGATATATTGGACCACAAGTAGGTGTCCACAACAAGCAAATATGTCTACGTAAACAAAGATGGCCACTGGCAACCATGTTTAATGTCGAATCAAAATAATTTTCAACAAGGACCAACATCATGTCAAACTGATCATTTTAGAAAAAGTCCCATATCTATATCACTTATAGTTTTCAAGAAGTCGTCGCTACAAATTAATTTTTTTTAAATCTATTTTAAATTGGAAAACTGTACGGCTTTTGGTATCTGAGAAATTGACTAATAAAAAACTTGAATGTAAAAACGGGACGTACAGGACGGACAAGGGTAACACTATATGCCCGCACCACTTCGTGGTGGGGCATAATAAACATGTTCATGAAACAAAACATGGCCGGAGAATTTAAGTAGGGTCACCTAAATTACTTCCTGTTTGAAATTTATGTAGGATAATTTAAGATAGATTAATATCATCTTGTTTTTGCAGGTTCTTTTTATGCCCCACCATAAAAGTGGAACAGGCATACAGTGTTACTCTTGTCCATCCATTCATATGCAGGAAAACAAGTTTTAAGGTTTTCATTAATTCCATCCTTATGTGACGAAGAGCACTAAAGTGGGGCATCTGTGTCCCATGCACACATTTTCTAGTTTCTTTTGTTTTCCATCATTTCTTTTCTCCCGGATTAATAAAACTAGTCTATAAGGACTACTGGATTAAAACTTTAAATACTTGGTCACAAAATGTCAAGGTCATCAAAAGTATTTCTGCGGCCGGGATGGCAAAGACACTGAGTTTGAAACCTTCTCGCTGCTAACCACTGTGGGTTTTAAACCCCACTGGCGGCTCAACTTGTAACTGAGAAACTATCGATTCTTACAGATGCGGGAGGTATACATTACTGGTTTTACCCACAAAAAAGAGGGTGGTCAGTCTCCACCACTAAAAGAAATTGACTGTCATACATAGCCTAAAATGTGCTTAAAATGAAGTAAAAAAACATTCAACAAATTCAAGGTCACCAACAACACAATTCAAGGTCACCAACAATACCATTCAAGGTCACAAATAACACCATTCAAGGTCACCAACAACACCATTCAAGGTAGGTCACAAATAACACCATTCAAGGTCACCAATTTTACAAAAAGAGAAAGGCGGGCATGTCACTGTTTGAAAAACTTCAGTCCCAGATCCCAGATTTGTCCAATTAACAATGTCGGCCACCTGTCATAAAACAACCCCAGCACACTTCTCAACGTAATCCTTCAATTGCACTCGCTTATGCAATGCAATTAGCATCCACAGCGGCGATCAGCGATTACCCCGGGCAGTTTTTATCAACAATCAACCATGCCTGAAGTCCCGCCTCCAAATTACTTTAATTGACAGTCGGCATTGTCGATATTATCCAATCAATTGACCCGATCTATTTTAATCCAGACCCGCTAGCCAATGAAACGACTACTACAGGTAAATCACATGTTCGTCACGTGATTACCTATTCTTCAAGTGGTGAGCTGAAAATGGCGATACACTGAAACAATAACATGTCGATTAATTAGCAATCAGGCCGATTTGTCGGCAATCTTTTGGTGAATAAAAAACTAAGGACTTTTGATAATGGAAGTATGTTTGATATGAAATGGTAGGTGTGCATTTTTTTTATTGTTTCTCAGTGTATTGTTGAGCGTAATTGTAACAGACATGAAAGGCAGGTGGGGTAACAGTTTGTGCATAGTTAGTGTACTAATTACATTCGAAGAATTGAGTTGTCAAAAAAATTAAATAAAAACAAAACAAACTGATATATACATAATCAGTTTGATTTCGTATTTGGCAGTGCTAATGTTTACATTTCAAAATGAGTTTGTTGAACTTTTTCAGTGTTAAAAATAGGAAAATATGAAAGCGAAAGTGAAAATAAAAAGAGGAAAAATGTAGAATGTGACGCACAGCCAATCAAAAAGTCAAAATCATCTGGTGTAGTGGACAAAAACATAAAAATAAAATGTTTATATTGATTCACATGTTAATTATTTTTTGCATTAGGTAAAGTGGTAATAAAGTTAAGAACCTCATGTGTAGCCCCTTACCTATATAAAATGACTTTTTTTCTCTCCATTAAATGATTATCTGAACTGTAATATGAAACTCGGTATCTATATTGAAATTTAAAAATGCAGATGTGATTCTTACTGTTGCTACTGTTTCACCCAATGGCAGTCTACAATCTATACCACTGAAACATACATTAATTGTCTGAAGAGTAAATAAGGATCGTTTCCGTTACTGTGTATAATGAATTGTAATGAGTATACATGCAAGACGCAGTTTTAACATATTGAGAAATCGAAAGAATTCAGGACTTGTGTCCATTTTTTGGGACTAGTGGCTAAAAATATTATTTGTACAGCACTGCATCCTTATAGGATGTTTACTCGTCCTGCTCTGATTGTAAACATTTGTAAGCCAAAGTAGTCAGATACCATCATTTAATACTTTTATATAAATAAAACGAAGAGAAACATCATAATGTGTTGTTTTCTTTATAATTATGAAACTTATAGTATTATAGATTATATTCATATTATATAGTTCACTAGTCTGACCATGGCCAGTTACAGTTACTCTGGCTTACACCCCACGTTGATCTCGTCTGAATCACCAGCAGTGGTAGAGTCAGACTGTCGCCTCCTTGGACCATATTTGCCCCCCTGTGCACACTTGTCCTTTTGTATATCTTATCTTCCCAGAATTTAGCCATTTTACAATACTTTCTGTCGGATTATAAGGCCAAATAAAATTACATGCTTGGTTCCTATTACATGCTAAAAAAAAATAAGGTACGTAGGTAGGGAAAATATTCTATTTTCTAAAAATATTTTATTTTATATTTTGTCTTATTTTTTACACTATACTTCTATACAAACAATTATGAAGGGTCATAAAATGTTTAGGGTGGCCCCTAAAAACAGGGTCGCTCGGAAAACCAAAACCACACCTTTTATTTGGCCTAATTTTCCAAAGTTATCTTTATTATATCTTCATTATAAGATTTCCCCCATGAGAGTATTATCTGTATAACATCAAAACAACGGGAGCTGCATTTTAGAATGTTCGAAAACGAAAATTGCATCCATTTCCCAACATCCGGTTGACTTAAATTGCATTTTATCTCTGAATAAACAGAGTTGCAACTACTTTCTGCATTTAATCGCTTAATAAACTATGTAAGAACTATTTTCTTTATTGTTTTTTCTTTGAAATGTTACTCGTCCTCTCGGACGAATGATTCATAAGTTTCACTCGTCCGGATTCGAATTTCCCTTGTCAATACAAGCGGACGAGTGGAATTTTCGTGTGATGGATTATGGTTTCACCTAAACATAATTAATATCTGGAATGAGCATTATTTAATGACTATTACACAATTTAATAAAGTTGTCAGAAATAACGTCTACATATTTTAGATTTTATGGTGTGGGGGTTGGGGGGTTGGGGTGGGAGGAAAGTTATCAAAAGGCAGAAACAAGTTTGTTTGTTTGTTTGTTTGAAAGGTGTTTTACTTCATTTTTAGCACATGTTAGGCCATATAGGACGGTCAATTGTTTTTAACAAGATCTCAAACTTGTTCTATATTTCAAAAGCCACCACAAGACCAAAAGCTTAATATGTGAAGCAAATTACCTTAGAAATTTCTGAGTTATGCTTCAATATAGAAAGTTAAGATAAACAGACCATCCAATGTTTTATGTAAATGCCACAAATATTACTTACAGTACAGCTCACGCGAAACCCACACTTTACTTGATTTGCCGAGTTTGGTCGTATCGAGTGCAGCGCGGACCTACACGGAGTCAGTGTTTGGACTCGGCGAATCCATGCAGCGATAGTATGCCAGTGTCGAGTCACACTCCGAGTTACTCGACACTGGCGTACTATCGCTGAGTGGATTCGCCGAGTCCAAACGCTGACTCCAATTAAGTGCACACCTGTGGTGATTTATCATTGGAAAAAAAAAGTGAATTTTCCTACAACTTTTCAACTTGTCTGACAGTGCGCTTGAAAAAGCCATCGCCAGAAAACAAACAATGAGACGCCGAGTGCATCTTTTCTGTGCAAAGTTGACAAGACTGATAAATACAATGAATAAATTTCCAAACAAATACGTATTTCAAACTTTTAATGCATTTAATCACAAGTTTTGATCGTTTCTGTTGTCCAAAAGTCACACTTCTTCAACCGACATAAATACCCATAATCCTTGGCCATGTATGTACCTTTTAACAAGGTGGCACTAACAACGGGTTTATAACCCGGAATTTTTTACCATTTTTACCATTTTTCTGATTATTTCAGACTAAAGAACCCATTAATAATAAACAGCAGAATAGTATATTTTTTTTACAAATAACGATTAATTAAAATATAAATATAATTTCCAATATTATAATTACTAATTGAATTTTACGTTCAGTCGTCGCGAAGCTGGTAATAGGAACGGCCATATAACTATCGTGACCCAGTATACATAGGCATTAGAATTTTTCCACATCCGCTTTTCCAAAACAAAAGTAAAATTGTCTTCTGCTTCGATTTTTTTTAAAGTTATTGAATAATTATGCATAAAAAAGACTGAATTAGAAAAAGTTGCACCCTTTACCTGTTCAGTTTCGACTCGGCGAACTCCGAGTTTGTCTACGCGAAGTATCGTGGCGTTAGCACGCCGAGAGCTTTTCGCATAGCTGATTCCCGAGTAGTTTTATCATCAAAACTTCCCGTAATTAAGCGACAGGGTTCTCCACAGGCCATTTAAGCATAGCAGAGCCGCTGCGCTTGACTTCCAAAATCTTACATCCCGCGGTGCCTAAACTTCGCCGCTATGCTTAAAAACCAGAGCGCGGTGCTTTGATCTGAAGGCAAACACCGCCTTTAAAATCCCTTATGCGCACCGTACACAAATTCATAAACACGCGTCAAACAATACACACAAGTAACACGTGACTGATCTATGCAGTATGCAGACGGTGCGATAACACGCTGTGTGATAAGTGGATTGGTGACAACAAATTGCACTTATTATGAATTGATTGGATTATGTCGGGTTGTTGTGGATTAATCAGTAATTGGGAGATAATTGGGTTGGGAGAATGTAACTTAAAGCAGTTGAACTGGAAAGTTTGTTAATAATGGCAGTTTGTGTATCGGCTTACGTGTATTGTTCAAGACGGAAATGAAAGATGTGATGTGCTCATCATGACACAAGAGTTTGTTTGTTTTGGGTAAGTAATTATAATTGTTTTGATTGTCTTTTTGATTTAAGTTTGTGCCTTAATAAATAAAATAAATAGCAATTTTGGGATAATATCTGGTCACTTGAAAAAAAAGAAGAAATGAAGGTAATTATCTGTTTATTTATCTGTTTACTTCAAAGCTTGTCAATATTTTGAAAACAAAAATACTAGAAATAACTTTCAAAATAAAACAAAAATAATTCAGTTATTACTATTATTAAGTGTGTTGGTCTATTATATATTTATAATATATTAAATTATTTATATATGTTTCTTCAGACCTTGGCCCGCCACTTCAACCTGGATCAAGATTCAATGATGATCGAGTGGAGACAAGTGAGGGAGGTTACACAGAATGACAGAGAGCTACAGGAGTCTCACCCCAACTTGTACAATATTGCAGCTGTTGGTCTGCTTCTTCCAACATCAAAAGCAGATTGCGAGAGGGGATTCTCTACACTCAAGAGAATTAAGACAGCACAGGTCGACTCTGTGTAACAGAGTTCTCAACGCACTGCTGGCAGTAACAATGCAGGGCCCACCTCCATCAGGGTGCACAAGGCCAGGCCTAGAAGGTCAAGCATCTGAATAGGAACTGCTAGCTAATGTGTACAAGTCAAGACATTGAATGGGATAATTTGTGTTGGATTTATTTGAGTGCTAAGGTTATATTTTTTAAGTATTATCAAATGTGCTGTTTTATTTCCAGGGATGAATATTGTGTATTTGATGGTATTATATGTGTGCAAGATGTGTTGATGTATATGTTGTATTATTGTGTATAAACTTATAACAAATCTTTGTATGTATGTTTTCTTCTTCATCGTGTATTAAAACATGGATTATTTATTATTGTTTATTGTATGTATTTTAGATGTTGCATGTTGTGTTGATGTGTAAGTTGTATTATTGTGTATGTATTATTGTGTATGAACTTATTTTAGTAAATATTTTTATGAGTGTTTTTTTTAAAATAAGTCTTAAAACATGGATTATTTATTATTGTTTATTAACATAAATATATAATTATATATGGCTTCCTAACATCACTAATATCACACAAAAGAGTGCCTCACCGTCAATACAGGCAGTTACTAAAAGCCAAACAAATCAACACAAGAGGGCGTGTCCCCCTCCCGTACCCTCCCCCAGCACGCTGTAAATGCCACTATGCATGAAAATAATCATGTGGAGAACTCTGCGCAATTTGCAAATTCCTCACTCGGCGTAAAAGAGTAAAGTGTGGGTTTCACGTGAGCTGTACTGTATTAACACAAAAAAGTTCTCCTAGAAAGTTTCTTGAAGATACTTTGAATGGTTTCTGAGTAAGGCTCCGGAAATGAAAAGTGTAATGGCTGGAAGGATTGACAGAAGGGCCGTATTTGTATCTCACACATTTGGATGGATGGACAACAATAACATTACTTCAGTGGTGGGAAATAAAAGCTGACACCAAAACCTGAGCAAACATAATTACGATATGGGGTTATCAATTTATCAACAACTTACATTTTAACTTAATTCAAGCCAATGTTGAGAAGCCAGGCTGATTTACGTATGAGCAATTTTAAATATGGTTATCTTCAAGATGATTGAAATAACGATAATTCAAAATCAGAAATTCCATCTGATTAAACTAGAACTGTCGCCGGAGGCGGACAAATATCCTCCGCCGGCAACTTGTTTTGGGGTGGGTAACCATACAAGACTTTGTTCTTATAGGATACATAGACATATATTATTAGAGTAAAAGCCCAGACAAGAATTTTCTATTTGACTACCAAGTATGAAATGCATTAAAAATACAAAGGGCCATAACTGAGTGGAAAATTATCGAACGGGAATGTCACGAAAATATGCGCATCTCCACTTGATATTGATGCATTGTAGCAAGTTTCAGGAAATTATAACATGGGGTGTTAGAGAAATAGCCCGAACAAGAATTTTCTATTTGATTACCAAGTATGAAATGCATTAAAAATACAAACGGCCATAACTCAGTGGAAAATTTATTGAACCGGAACGTCATGAAACTATGCACATCTCCATTTGATATTGATTCTTTCTAGCAAGTTTCAATACATTCTAACAAGGAGATTTAGAGAAACAGCGTGGACAAGAATTTTCTATTGCACTACCAAGTATGAAATGCATTTTAAATACAAAGGGCCATAACTCAGTGGAAAATTATTAGTGGAATGTCATGACAGTATGCACATCTCCACTTGATATTGATACTTCATAGCAAGTTTCGCTAAATTCTAACAAGGAGTTTTAGAGAAATAGCCCGGACAAGGATTTGGTATTATATATATATATATATATTAGAAATACAAAGGGCCATAACTCAGTAGAAAATTATCAAACCGGAACGTCATGATAATATGCGCATGTCCACTCAATATTGATATTTCCTAGCAAGTTCGCGAAATTCTAAGGAGGAGTTATTGAGAAATAAGAATTGCGTCTACAGACAGATATTAGGACTACAAAGGGCCATAACTCAGTGGAAAATTATTGAACCGGAGCGTCATGACAGTATGCACATCTCCACTTGATATTGATACTTCCTAGCAAGTGTCGCGAAAATTTTAAGGAGTTATTGAGAAAGAGCCCGGACAAGAATTGCGTCTACGGACGGACGGACAAGGCGATTCCAGTATACGCCCCACACTTTGCGGGGGGTATAAAAAGAGAAGCTTTAAAAATTAGCTATCCTGCAAACAACAGCCAATTTTACAACAGATGTTCACCATTTCTTAACCTATTGACAATGCAGTATATATATAATTTGAGAATCCAAACTTTATAGACAATATAAACGGCTTTAACCAGCCAGGTCAAACCTCAGAACTTGAGTGTCAAATTAAGAGTTACCAACTCATAATTCATTTTATGCATAATTATTCAGTCACAGATATTTTAAGAGACCGTGAATAAAACTATACTTTAAAATGACGCATATACATTATTCTATGACCTTAAAGGGAGTACATCAGGCTTTTCAAAGGGGTCTTTGGGTCTGACTTAAAATTGACAAATAATGATATTTTCTATTTTAAAGCGCCTAAACATAATGAATGATGCTAAAAATGACCCCTTAGTTACAAGGAAATTCATTCTGTACAGTAATATGTGCTATTCTAGGTTACGCACCAGGGTTAATTTCAGCATGTTATGCCCGATTCCGTCCTAGCTACATGTATATGGTGTATTCAAAGTTTAAACCTTAACCAATATGGTTCGAACATCATATTTTGATGGATATAAATGTTTTATCATGAATTGGAACATTTTTATAATTTAAGATATTTGTAGAAAAATCCTGATGTACCCCCTTTAACACTTGGAAAAAGTTTTGATAAATGGTTTTGTAGTTTACTATTACTTTTATTTGTGAGTTGGTTGCTTTAAGATTTTTGAAAAGGATTATCCAGTGAATAAATATACTATGACAGCATTCCATTTTATTGCACTAACTTTATATTCGTGTATAAAACACCTTAATATTCTGATCATTTTGACAAGACGCTTGTTTATTTTCCTAACTGTATTGTGTCAAGCATTTAACTCAGATAGATTACAATGAAGTTCAGAGTCATGGTGACCCTCATGCCAATTTGAAAACTATAATTATTCTTTATGATAACTATTTGTGAACGACTTTTTACCTTGCATTCAACCTGTAACGTTAACTATTTATAAAGCAATATATACTTATTTTACACCAGTCTATTTAATAAAATCGAAGCATGACCGACTTGTAGGTGAGACGCAATAAGAAGGAAAACAGAATATTAATCTATCAAACACAACATTTAAGAACCTACAAGGACTAGCAGAGGATCAGGCTGAAACAAATCAAAACACCGAGGTAAGGCCATATTCAAATTATAATATATTGTAGGCAAGGAAGGAGATATATTCAGCTGTATAAGGACTATTGGTCAGCCATCTTTGAAAAGAAAATCCAAAATGGATGGGGTATGGTTAATTGAAATTGTCATCCAAATGCATATTATAGGCATGAACAATGTCAATGATATAATAGATGACAGTAATTCAACACTACTGATGTGAACATAATATCAGAATCAATATTTATTTGTCAGAAATAGTACCCTTTATATTCGAAAAGTTTAGTGCAATTTTACTCTAAGATGTTTTGTTTTTTATGTTAAATAAATTTGTCCATAGAATTGTCCATTTATCTAAAAATGGCAAACGAGACATCATTTCAAAATAAAGTAAGCCATCCAACATAGCTATATTGACCAAAACAACACAGAAATATGTAAAAAAATAGAGTTTCGATGGGATGGGGTGGGGCAACATAGCTATTTATGTGTAAGAATTTACTTATCAAAACAGCACAGAAATATGAAAGAAAAAAATTACAAAGTTTCGAGTAGGGTGGGTGGGTTGGGACGGCGGGGCTGGGGAGAGGGGGGTGGGCAACATATATGTGTAAGAATTGACAAAAACAACACAGAAATATGTAAAAAAACAAAAATCGAGTTTCGAGTGGGGTGTGGGGGGCAACATATATGTGTAAGAAGCTATGTGTAAGAATTGACCAAAACAACACAGAACTAGAGGTATCACTGAAAGTGATTAATACCCCCACAATACCGCCTTGTCACATAAACATGGCAACCACAAGAAAACAATGGTCTAGTTTAAACGTATTTATTTCCAATAAATGTACATGGAAATGGGGTCGGGCCACAAGTTATTACAACATTAGAAATCCGGCCCTCCCGCTACAAAATATTCATACAATTTAGACAATGGCAAACAAATTATTTAAACTACAAAATATGAAATAAACGGGGGAAAAAATAAGGAGAGGAGAGGAGGAGAGGAGAGGAGAGGGTTTGCAATATTGTTAGCGACAGGGAAGAAGACTAACAAAAATTTGCATGTTACACCGTTCAAGTCAAAGATGTATAAGTAATAAAAAGAGACATGGTCATGAACAGGATGCATTATAAATTGTTTAAATTTAATACAAACCCAAATTAGCAGGTTCCTCGGAGTTGACTGTAGCATTTTTTTGGCAAATTCTAAGTTGAAATCGGGCCATAACTCCATCAAAAATTGGTGGTTTGTACCAAAGTCGAAGCTGACCTGTATTTTATGGTCTTAAACCCGTGTACCAAAAATTATTTAAATCCGTCGACCCTTTCATGAGTTATCGTCCGGACACCGTTTTTTGAGCAAATTCTAAGTTGAAAAGGGGCCATAACTCCATCAAAAATTGGTGGTTTGTAACCAAAGTCGAACTTGACCTGTATTTTATGGTCTTAAACCCGTGTACCAAAAATTATTTAAATCCGTCGACCCTTTCATGAGTTATCATCCAGACACCGTTTTTTGGGCAAATTCTAAGTTGAAAAAGGGCCATAACTCCGTCAAAAATTGGTGGTTTGTAACCAAAGTCGAACATGACTTGTATTTTATGGTGTTATACCCATGTACCAAATATTATTTAAATCCATCAACCCTTTCATGAGTTATCGTCCGGACACCGTTTTTCGGGCAAATTCTATGATGAAAAGGGGCCATAACTCCATCAAAAATTGGTGGTTTGTAACCAAAGTCGAACTTGACCTGTATTTTATGGTCTTAAACCTGTGTACCAAAAATTATTTAAATCCGTCGAACCTTTCATGAGTTATCGTCCGGACACCGTTTTTTGGGCAAATTCTAAGTTGAAAAGGGGCCATAACTCCGTCAAAAATTGGTGGTTTGTAACCAAAGTCGAACTTGACTTGTATATTATGGTGTTATACCTGTGTACCAAATATTATTTAAATCCATCAACCCTTTCATGAGTTATCGTCCGGACACCATAAAAACGACCGACCGACCGACAAGCTCACTCCTATATACACCCACAAACTTCGTTCGTTTGTGGGGGTATAAATACGTAAAAACAAGAGGTCACTGACCTTGAAGCTCTACTGATAGATTTTGATAGCTAGATCAGCATTCCTGTGAAGTTTCATAAAAATCTGTCAAGTAGTTTCAGAGGAGTAGTCGCTACAAGTTGAAGTTTTTACTATATAACTCTAGGTAAACAAAGATGGCCACTGGCAGCCATGTTTAATGTCGAATCAAAATAAAAAATTTCGACAAGGATCAACATCTTGTCATGCTGAGGGGGCACTCCACAGTTTAATGTACATTTCTCAATCATCAAACCCATGACAAGCTCTTAGCCTGAATCCTTGAGCAAAAATAAATCACATCATTATTTTATCATACATTTCTTAGAAGACAATAAAATTACCCATGTTTCCATACCAAATAAAAGTATCAAAAAGCATTTTCTGTACAACTTTAGTCCCATTTCTTTAAGATTACCCCACCCCTTAAAACATGCTAAAAATGCAATTTTAGCAATATTTCAAATGTCAATAAATAAAAATAAAAAAAAATCTACACATATCAGGGTCATGTCTGCACTCATAATGCTCTTGCATATCAGGAAATGCTAAATTTTACATACCTAGTCCGGCATTTTAAAAAGTTATTCCACGCTGATCTCCTCGTCAGTGAAAATAAGCCATTTTAACTACTTTTAGGAAGTTTTTGATTGGTTCACATTTTTCTATTTATAGCCTCCAAAAAACCCAAAGAATGCATATTCCAATACACCAAAATAAACTTAGAAGTAATCAAAACTGAAAAAAACATCAAACATGTGCTTCATAATTATTATAAAGACCATCCATGGACCTAAAAGATGCTTAGTTGATTTCTTTCTGATTTACACGATGGACATTCATGCGAAACTGAGGAGTGCCCCCTTAAGGGAAAGTTGTCCGTTAAAAAAAATTGAAACGCCCCTTTTTCCATTTCGCGAATTTATTCCTGACGTCTTGACATACGTATTATTGCGATTGTCCAAAAATTGGCCTAACAGCACCTTTTTAAGATAACACTGAAATAGCCTTTTTAACAGCTTTTTTGCAAACTTTTTTCTTTCGGTCTGTTTTTTTCCATAGCATGAAAAAGGTCTGAAATTTGCAATAAGAAGTCATTTCCTCTCTAAAAAGTTGCCTCCTATAACCCGATTTATATAAAGCCGCTATCTTATGCGATTTTTTTTTATTTTAACGCGACACGACATAATGACATCATGTGACCTGACGTCACCCCACATGCTTTTCTATGTTTAACGTCATTTTACTATGACATCAAAATACCATAGCAACCAGTACTTAAATGGGACATTACCATTAGCAAACTGTACATATATTGAAACAGTGTTATGGCAAACCCAAGAATTACACCAATGGTTAGTTTTTAAATGGCAAAAAGCCCACCTAAAACTTAGAAAATCCTACTAAAATTGCATATACCAACCGCAAGACACATGGGATCTTGAGATATCGCAAGTTAGATATCTCACGATAAGTTGCGATACATCTTGAGAAATTGTAAGATATATCTCTATTTATTTTGTGATATCAATGACTCAAGACACATTGAGATATCTCAAGATAATTATCTCAAAACAACTTAAGATATCTCAAGACAGTAATCTCAAGATAACTTGAGATATATTGAGATATCTTGAGATTAATTTAGATATCTCAATACAAATATCTGCATATAAATTGAGATATCTCAAGATAAAATGTGATATATCAACATGGAGTATCTCAAGATAAATTAGACATATATCGAGATATCTCAAGATACGGTGCATCGCGGAGTATTACAATATACATATTTTACCGAGGTGTTCATAATCTGGGTTTCGTAGCAATGCGGGTTTGCCTTATCGACAAATTACATTCTAACCGAAGTAGTTTTCTTCGCAAACAAACCGAATGGTAACAAACTTTGAAAATATGTTGAAATACAGACAAAAAATCCTTCATTTGACTGTTTTAGTAAAAAAAGGTTTGACCCTTAAGGGAAAGTTGTCCGTTAAAAAAAATTGAAACGCCCCTTTTTCCATTTCGCAAATTTATTCCGGACGTCTTGACATACGTATTATTGCGATTGTCCAAAAATTGGCCTAACAGCACCTTTTTAAGATAACACTGAAATAGCCTATTTAACAGCTTTTTTGCAAACTTTTTTCTTTCGGTCTGTTTTTTTCCATAGCATGAAAAAGGTCTGAAATTTGCAATAAGAAGTCATTTCCTCTCTAAAAAATTACCTCCTATAACCCGATTTATATAAAGCCGCTATCTTATGCGATTTTTTTTTATTTTAACGCGACACGACATAATGACATCATGTGACATGACGTCACCCCACATGCTATTCTATGTTTAACGTCATTTTACTATGACATCAAAATACCATAGCAACCAGTACTTAAATGGGACATTACCATTAGCAAACTGTACATATATTGAAACAGTGTTATGGCAAACCCAAGAATTACACCAATGGTTAGTTTTTAAATGGCAAAAAGCCCACCTCAAACTTAGAAAATCCTACTAAAATTGCATATACCAACCGCAAGACACATGGGATCTTGAGATATTGCAAGTTAGATATCTCACGATAAGTTGCGATACATCTTGAGAAATTGTAAGATATATCTCTATTTATTTTGTGATATCAATGACTCAAGACACATTGAGATATCTCAAGATAATTATCTCAAAACAACTTAAGATATCTCAAGACAGTAATCTCAAGATAACTTGAGATATATTGAGATATCTTGAGATTATTTGAGATATCTCAATACAAATATCTGCATATAAATTGAGATATCTCAAGATAAAATGTGATATATCAACATGGAGTATCTCAAGATAAATTAGACATATATCGAGATATCTCAAGATACGGTGCATCGCGGAGTATTACAATATACATATTTTACCGAGGTGTTCATAATCTGGGTTTCGTAGCAATGCGGGTTTGCCTTATCGACAAATTACATTCTAAACGAAGTAGTTTTCTTCGCAAACAAACCGAATGGTAACAAACTTTGAAAATATGTTGAAATACAGACAAAAAATCCTTCATTTGACTGTTTTAGTAAAAAAAGGTTTGACCCTTAAGGGGGCACTCCACAGTTTAATGTACATTTCTCAATCATCAAACCCATGACAAGCTCTTAGCCTGAATCCTTGAGCAAAAATAAATCACATCATCATTTTATCATACATTTCTTAGAAGACAATAAAATTACCCATGTTTCCATACCAAATAAAAGTATCAAAAAGCATTTTCTGTACAACTTTAGTCCCATTTCTTTAAGATTACCCCACCCCTTAAAACATGCTAAAAATGCAATTTTAGCAATATTTCAAATGTTAATAAATAAAAATAAAAATAAATCCTACACATATCAGGGTCATATGTCTGCACTCATAATGCTCTTGCATATCAGGAAATGCTAAATTTTACATACCTAGTCCGGCATTTTAAAAAGTTATTCCACGCTGATCTCCTCGTCAGTGAAAATAAGCCATTTTAACTACTTTTAGGAAGTTTTTGATTGGTTCACATTTTTCTATTTATAGCCTCCAAAAAACCCAAAGAATGCATATTCCAATACACCAAAATAAACTTAGACGTAATCAAAACTGAAAAAAACATCAAACATGTGCTTCATAATTATTATAAAGACCATCCATGGACCTAAAAGATGCTTAGTTTTTATTTTCTGATTTACACCATGGACATTCATGCGAAACTGAGGAGTGCCCCCTGATCATTTCAGAAAAAGTCCATGATCAATATCACTTAAAGTTTTCAAGAAGTAGTCGCTACAAACTTGTTTTTAAAAATCTATGTTTAGCCGTGGTGGCCATCTTGAATTTCCGGCGGACCTGAAATTGTGCTAGGATCAACTAGACATAAAGAGCAACATTCCTGTGAAGTTTCATGAAAATCCGTCAAGTAGTTTCAGAGGAGTAGTCGCTAAAAATTTTTACTATACAAACTCTATGTAAACAAAGATGGCCACTGGCGCCCATGTTTAATGTTGAATCAAAATAATTTTCGACAAGGATCAACATCATGTCTTGCTGATCATTTTAGAAAAAGTCCCATATCAATATCACTTACAGTTTTCAAGAAGTAGTCGCTACAAACCTTTTTTAAACAAGAGGTCAATGACCTTGAAGCTCTACTGATTGATTTTGATTTCAGGAAGTAGTCGCTACAGACTTGTTTTTTGAAGATCTATTTTTAACTGTGGCGGCCATCGTGAATTTCCGGCCGACCTGAAATTTTGCTAGGATCAATAAGACATTAAGAGCAACATTCCTGTGAAGTTTCATGAAAATCCGTAAAGTAGTTTCAGAGGAGTAGTCGCTACAAGTTTTCATTATATAACTCTATGTAAACAAAGATGGCCGCTGGTAGCCATGTTTAACGTCAAATCAAAACGATTTTCGACAAGGACCAACATCATGTCATACTGATCATTTTAGAAAAAGTCCCATATCAATATCTCTTATAGTTTTGAAGAAGTAGTCGCTACAAACTTATTTATTTTAAATCTATTTTTAGCTGTGGTGGCCATCTTGAATTTCCGGCCGACCTGAAATTTTTCTAGGATCAACTAGACATCAAGATCAACATTCCTGTGAAGTTTCATGAACATCCGTCAAGTAGTTTCAGAGGAGTAGTCGCTACAAGTTTTTACTATATAACTCTGTGTAACCAAAGATGGCCACTGGCAGCCATGTTTAACGTCGAATCAAAATAATTTTCCACAAGGATCAACATCATGTCATGCTGATCATTTTAGAAAAAGTCCCATATCAATATCACTTATAGTTTTCAAGAAGTAGTCGCTACAAACTTGTATTTTGAAAATCTATTTTTAGCCATGGCGGCCATCTTGAATTTCCGGCCGACCTGAAATTTTGCTAGGATCAATTAGACATTAAGAGCAACATTCCTGTAAAGTTTCATGAAAATCCGCCAAGTAGTTTCAGAGGAGTAGTCGCTACAAGTTTTCATTATATAACTCTATGTAAACAAAGATGGCCGCTGGCAGCCATGTTTAACGTCAAATCAAAACGATTTTCGACAAGGATCAACATCATGTCATCAACATCACTTACAGTTTTCAAGAAGTAGTCGCTACAAACTTAAATTTAAAAAATCTATTTTTAGCTTTGGCGGCCATCTTGGATTTCACATCAACATGAATTTTTGCTAGGATCAACTAGACTTCATGGGCAACATTTCTGTAAAGTTTTATGAATATCCATCCAGTAGTTTCAGAGGAGTAGTCGCTACAAATAAAAGTTAACGGACAGACGGACGGACGGACGGACGGACGGACGACGGACGCCGCACCACGGCATAAGCTCTGCTGATCTCTGATCAGTAGAGCTAAAAATCTGTTTTAGCCATGGTGGCCATCTTGAATGTCTGGCCGACCTAAAAAAAATCTGGGATCAATTAGACATCAAGAGCAACATTCCTATGAAGTTTCATAAAAATGTGTCAAGTAGTTCCAGAGGAGTAGTCGCTACAAGTTTTTACTATATAAATCTCTGTAAACAAAAATGGCCACTAGCGGCCATATTTAAAGTCGCATCAAAATAAATTTCTACAAGGATCAACATCATGTCATGCTGATCATTTTAGAAAACGTCCAATATCAATATCACTTACTGTTTTCAAGAAGTAGTCGCTACAAATTTATTTATTTTAAATCTATTTTTAGCCGTGGCGTTCATCTTGAATTTCCGGCCAACCTGAATTTTTTCTAGGATCAACTAGACATCAAGAGCAACATTCCTCTGAAGTTTCATGAACATCTGTCAAGTAGTTTCGGAGGAGTAGTCGCTACAAGTTTTTACTATATAACTCTATGTAAACAAAGATGGCCACTGGCAGCCATGTTTAACGTCGAATCAAAATAATGTTCGACTACGATCAACATCATGTCATGCTGATAATTTTAGAAAAAGTCCCATATCAATATCACTTATAGTTTTCAAAAAGTACTCGCTACAAACTTATTTTTTAAAAATCTAGAGGAGGCAACATATATGTGTAAGATTTGACCAAAACAGCACAGAAATATTTAAAAAAATAAAAACATCAAGTTTCGAGTGGGTGTGTGGGGTGGGGGGAAGAGGCATGGGTGGGGGAAGGGGGCAACAATATCTGTAAGGAGCTATGTAAGAATTGAAATATTCCAGTTTCGAGTGGGGGGGGGGGGTGGGGTTGGGGTGGGGGATGGCGGGGCAACATGTGTAAGAATTGACAAAAGCAACACAGAAATATGTAAAAAAAATAATAATACAGTTTCAAGTGTGGGGTGGGTGGGTTGGGACGGCGGGGCGGGGGTGGAGGGGGTGGGGGAAACATATATGTGTAAGAATTGACTAAAACAACACAGAAATATGTAAAAAAATAAAAAATAAAAATAAAAGTGGTGAGTGGGGTGGGGAGGGGGTGGAGGGAGTGGGGGCAGGGGGTGGAGGAGGGAGCCCATGCCCCAATATGGGTGAAGTATGAATGAATAAGATGCATAATGCTATAAGAAATCCCAAACCAAAATTATAGATATATACATGCTTACATGCAAACCTAGATCTGCCTTTATTGCACATTTTATGGGCCATCACAATTTGGGTTCCATGGGAGCCCAGAATTTGCAGAAGACAAAATTACCCAACCCATTACAACATACTATAAGGAAACCAATTCCAAATTTAGTTCAGCTAGGACAAGAAATGTAAGAGATACCTGTAAACACAGCTTACACGCAAAATTTGATGTGAAACGGACACATTTTAAAGGCTATCAGAATTTGGGTTCCATGGGAGCCCAGGGATTACAGGAACCAAAATTACTTAAGCAGCCTATAAGGAAGCTAATGGCCAAATTTGGTTGTGCTAGGGTAAGAAATGTAAGAGATATAGACTTGTAAACTTACACGCAAAATGTGGTGTGAAATGTGACACATTTTATGGGCTATCATAATTTGGGTTCCATGGGAGCCCATGGGTAACAGGAACCAAAATTGCTTATGCAGCCCTTAATATAATGCTATAAGGAAGCCCATGGCCAAATTTGATTGTGCTAGGATAAGAAATGTAAGAGATATAGACTTGAAAACACAGCTTACAAGCAATCTTTGATGTGGGATGCCGGGGTGATTACATAAGCTCTCTTATTCTTCGAATAGTCGAGCAAAATATGAGCTATGCAATGTTGACTAAGTTGATTTTTGAATTGTGGATCAATGCACAGGCCATCTACACCATAGGCAGACTAGGCACACAATAATAACAAAAAACATTTCATTTTTCAGACAAGAAAAAAAGTGGAAAATGCAGGATGAAGATATGCACAGATCCATATCTGAAGATCTGACCAGAAGTTTTGAATCAAGCTTATTCAATGAAGAGGCAAGAAGCATGTATGTAGAAGCATGCAAGAAAGAAGATGTATTAATGGATATTGAATACTTTATGGTGAACCCTAAGTCCAGATTCGGTATGGTTAGCATGGGTAGTACAGCTGAAGGTACCAGTTTGCAATTAAAGGATTCAGACTCTGATATACTTGTATATCAAGACTTCATCGAGGCAAACCCTGGAAAAGGCAAGGAACATAAGTTGTCCAATGACCCATATCTTTGCATGGTAAAGAATAAAACAACCTCAATAGGCTATACTAAACTACAGCTTTACTGTAATGGAAACCCTGCAAAAAGTCCACGGACGGAAATAAAAAGTAGTCCATGGCCGGAAAGAAACTACGTGTTCATGGAGGATAACAGTCATAACTGTTTTGTCAGAAACAAAATAAAAATAGAAGTAGCACTAGAAGAAGTAGCAATAGAAGAAATAAGACGTCATGGCCCAGCTCTTAGATTTGAACATGTAAGAAAAGTTCCTGTAGACTATGTCCTTGCATTCGCGTGTAAAGATTTTCCAGAAGAAGTAACTCCATGGTTTCAACGTAAGCGCCCTTATGGCTGGCCCTCTCCAGCGACTTGTGAACTTTTTAAGAATATGGGATGCTTTGTTGTAGGAGTAGGACATTTAAAAAGCTCTGAGCAAGATTTAGAGTGGAGGATATCCTTGTCCTATCAGGAAAGACATCTCATGCTAAACCTAAACCCAACACAGTACAGATGTTACTTACTTTTGAAGATAATCAAAACCTCGTTTTCAAAAGAATTGGGTGACATGATTACTTCCTACCATTGCAAGACTGCACTGTTCTACACTATTGAGAACAAAGACCAAACAATTTGGAGACCAGATAATCTATCAGATTGTTTGTTATTATGTCTTTGTCAATTGTATGAATGGATAGATGAGAAAAACTGTCCAAATTATTTCATTCCAGAAGAAAATATGTTTGAGACAAAACACAGCGATGAACAACAAGTACAGATTGCAAAAACAGTCTTTGATAAAGTTTTCTCTGGATATTATGATATGTTACGACAGTTCACACAACAGCTTTCTCCAAGCAATATTTACGGTTATGGATCTGTCAATAATAAAGCTAGTGCACCGGTAACATTCGCCAGGAATATGAGATTTCGTTTGCTTAATCTAACCAAATATGTGAATGTCGTGAACATTAAAAAGGCTATCTCAAACCAAGAATATTTAATGCAGTGTATAGAAACTATAAGTGAAGCTTTACAAAGAAAGGACCAAGTCAAAAGCTTTCAACCATTTACAGAGAAAACCCTGAGGTTACTTATGGGCAACACGTTACTTGTTCAAGATGAGAGCAACATTGACATTCTGTGTTCCAATAAGAATGTAATTCTAGAAATGTTTAAGTATGCAAAATGGCAAATACGTAGTAAAACTGCTTGTTTGTTTCTGGCTAAGTTTCTTCAAGATACTGGTAATGAACTAGGGAATTCGCTTGAAGGAGTGAAATATGAAAAAGAAGCGCTTAAAGTTGATGCTTGCCAGTATTATATGAAAAAGGCAAGTGTTTTTTTCAAGAAAGGTCAATATTGCTTGTGCAGTGAAACCTTAACAAAATCCATGATTATGACTCAGCCCATTCCACTGCTTTGCAACTGTGATTATGGCAGAAAAATACAAAACAATTATCAAGAAACAGTTTGTAAAGAAAGGCTAAGAAATGGTTTGAAAACTATTCCGATCTCTGATAGGAATGCAGAAGAGTTGCTATACAAAATTCCCACTTGTCTTATATTTGACACTTTGGAAATGAATATGGTTCCCATATCTCTTACTTTTGAGGGGTATCGGTCATTTGGAGTACCTAGAAAGGAAAGGCTAATTGGTGACAGATGGTATGGCTGGGTAGTGATTGATCCAAGTGTTTACTTGTGGTTTCTGCAGTACAAAAATTATGAATTGCTTGATGACATTGGTGCAGGGAACCATGCTTTGAACAAGTTGGAAGATATAATTTTAGACGGTTTACATTGTGACACTGTTGTTCATCTGGAGACTGCACTAAATGCACTGGGGCACATTTACGTCACCAAGGGGTGGTATAAACTGGCTCTGCAATGCTTCAAGCAATCTTGGGTAATAAGACCTTTGCATAATCATGATAATGCTGCTAAATGGCATGTAATGTTCATGCTTTTTCTGAAAAGTACATAATAATGATGAGATGTCAGGAATTTGTGATTCAGTCAAATAAAAAAATACTTTACTTGGGACTGACATGTATGATTATTCATTAATAATCAATATTCCATTATAATACAAAATAGATTTGTTTGTTTGAATGGTGTTTTACGTCATTTTTAACACATGCTAGGCCTGACTATGACTAGATTTTTATGTGGTAGGGGCAAATCACCTCATTTTTCTTGGGTAGAACCAGTACTGTAGACCTCCTGCTAACCTTAAGAATCAACAATTATGAAATAGAAGTTCCTCAATGGTACTGAAATGTTCTGGGAAAAACTTTTGTTCAAGGAGACTATCAGTTTGTAAATTATCTTTAGACAATATTATAGCTTATTTTCCTTCACATTTAGGATGCTGAATATTCAATAAACCTATTCTGAAATTGTGCATGTCTCTGGAATCTCCACTCATATTAGAAGACAATAAAGCTAAGCAATCTGCATAAACTGGTGGCCACTGGCAACCATGTTTAATGTCGAATCAAAATAATGTTCAACAAGAACCAACATCATGTCAAACTGATCATTTTAGAAAAAGTCCCATATCTATATCACTTACAGTTTTCAAGAAGTTGTCACTACAAACTTGTTTTTTTTTAATCTATTTTTAGCCATGGTGGCCATCTTGAATTTCGGGCCAACCTGAAATTTCGTTAGGATCAACTACACATCAAGAGCAACATTTCTATTAAGTTTCATGAAAATCCTTCAAGTGGTTTCAGAGGAGTAGTCGCTACAATATTTACTATATAACTCTTTGTAAACAAAGATGGCCACTGGCAGCCATGTTTAATGTCAAATCAAAATAATTTTCGACAAGGATCAACATTATATCATGTTGATCATTTTAGAAAAAGTCCCATATCAATATTACTTACAGTTTTCAAGAATTGTCGCTACAACTTGTCTTTTAAAAACCTTTTTTTAGCCGTGGCGGCCATCTTGAATTTCCGGCCGACCTGATATTCTGACATCGAGAGCAACATTCCTGTGAAGTTTCATGAAAATCCGTCAAGTACTTTCAGAGGAGTACTCGCTACACGTTTTTACTATATAACTTTATGTAAACAAAAATGGCATGTTTAACATTGAATCAAAACGATTTTCGACAAGGACCAACATCATGTCAAGCTGATCATTTTAGAAAAAGTCCCATATCAATATCACTTTTACTTTTCAAGAAGTAGTCTCTACAAACTTGTTTTTTAAAAATCTATTTTTAGCTTTAGGGCCATCTTGGATTTCATATCAACATGAATTTTTGCTAGGATCAACTAGACTTCATGGGCAACATTTCTGTAAAGTTTCATGAAAATCCATCCAGTAATTTCAGAGGACTAGTCGCTACAAAATAAGTTTACGGACAGACTGACGGACGACGGACACCGCACCACGGCATAAGCTCTGCTGATCTTTGATTAGTAGAGCTAAAAACAAGTGAAGCACCAACAGTGGTGCAAACATCAGATTGCGAATTCACGAGTGCGTTTTCGCACGAGTTTCTATATCGCAAGAATATTTCTCACGAGTGAATTATATTCCGTATCACGACAAAAATGTTAATTAAACTATATAATATATATTCTGTGATGAATTTCTTTCCAACTGTCTTTTGATACAAGTATTTCTTCTTCTGTCACTCCTTTGGCGACAGCGCGGAGTAATATCATGACGTCAATATGTGACATAATATCGTGACGTCTATCGTTTAGCTCATAACATTTGGCTACTGCGCTATCTTGCACACTAGACGAGATAGCACAGTAGAGGAAGGGATATCAGTGTTCGACACTAACGCTAGCCCGATAGCCCGGGGCTAGTAAAAGTGACCGTCGGGCTAGCACGTACGATCGTCTAGCTAGCCCGATTGGCTAGTAGATTATAGAACAAACACGTACCCAATTTGCGTTGGCATTATATAAATAAAATCTCAAGCACTGTTAATCATTAATGTTCCGCAGATTCTTGCTTAAAACTGCTGCACTTTTAGTCCGCGTAAAACGACATTTGTTTTCTTTTTGCTTTCGTTTACCGCGTGATACCAGCCCGATACCGAATCACACAAACGCTTGTAACTACGCCTTATAAACTAGACAGCTTTTCTCAAGCGTTTTTATGACCACGATTTCAGCAGTTGTTTCCGCTTCCGTCGGAAAACGCCGCGAATTATGAACGTGCTATAAACTTTGCAAACATAGATCGATTTTTGGGGCTTTCTCCACCAGCCAAAAAACAAAAAACTCTATCATAATAATTTCTAATTTCTGTGTTTCTCATGTACATTGTTCAGAAATACTATTATAAATTAAAATAATAATCATCACAGTATGTTACTTTACAGAGGTGCAGACTGCCACGAGATCAGGTTATTGTGACGGAGGGTGCTGTCAGCGATGTCACAAATTTTGAATCTGATTTGTGTTATTTTATAACCAACCCCGTCAAATCAATATACATGTACAATGAAGATTTGGTACCGTTGGTAGCAGGGCTAGTAGAAATTAAGGGGGGCTAGTGAAATTCCAAACCAACTAGCCCCCGGGGCTAGTAGGTCGAAAAAGTCAGTGTCGAACACTGGATATGTTATAGATTTTCTCAAACTGGGAAATTTCTATAATTCATCACAGAATATATAATATAATGAAGTAAAAAAAACATTCAACAAATTCAATGTCACCAACAACACCATTCAAGGGCTCAATTTATAACTATTGTATTTTGGTATCTATTCCTTTATTGTTACAAAAGTTTCACATTTATCACTCCAATTATTGAAGGTCAAATCTAATAAAACGGACGTACAGTGATAATTTTCTAAGTTTTTGACCTATGTTTCAAAATAAGGTCAGTGACCTCATCAGTAGGTCAGCATCATAACTTTTATTTACAGATTTAACCATAACTAGAAGAGTGTTCCATGGAACACTTGTGTTGCCTGCCATGTGCTTATTTCAGCAAAGCAAGAGCAATCCAACTATAAAGTTTGAAGACATGGGGAGCAATCCTTCATGAATTCTGGAGAACCGGTAGATTTTTAATTGTTAACATTTATGAAAAAGGGCATAATTAAAGGATAATTGGATAATATAACAACAATGCATATGATGGTTCATGGTTCCAAAAACACAAATTTAATATTTATGAATATAAGGAATGACATGGTTCAGTGTTTAAAACACACATATTTAATATTTACAAGCATTAAAGGAACACCGTTAACATGGATCAGGGGACGAAATATATTTTACTGTATGGCATTGACATGTTACTCGTCCTTATAGGATGTTTACAGGTCCTGCTCTGATTGAAAACGTTTGTAAGTCAAAGTAGTCGGATACCATCATTTAATACTATTATATAAATAAAACAAAGGGAAACATCATAATGTGTTGTTTTCTTTATAATTATGAAACTTATACTATTATAGATGATTATATTCATATTATATAGTTCACTAGTCTGACCATGGCCAGTTACAGTTACTTTGGCTTGCACCCCATGCTGATCTCGTCTGAATCACCAGCAGAGGTAGAGTCGGACTGTCGCCTCCTTGGACCATATTTGCCCCTCTGTGCACACTTGTCCTTTTGTATATCTTATCTTTCCCAGAATTTAGCCATTTTACAATACTTTCTGTTGGATTATAAGGCCAAATAAAATTACATGCTTGGTTACTATTACATGCTAAAAAAAAATAGGGTAGGTAGGTAGTGAAAATATTATATTTTCAAAAAACTGTAAAATGGTGTTGCAAATAATTAAAACTAAGAAATCAAATTAATGGTCGAGCTCATATAATTAGAAGCCTGTCTGTGTTAACATTTTTATTATCGCTGTATTTCTAGCTGACACCTGTGGTAAGTATATGATATGTATAGAAGCAAGTTGGGCAATAAAGGTTATGGAATGAGCATTATTTAATGACTATTACACAATTTAATAAAGTTGTCAGAAATAACGTCTACATATTTTAGATTTTATGGTGTGGGGGTTGGGGGTGGGGGTTGGAGAAAAGTTATCAAAAGGCAGAAGAAACAAGTTTGTTTGTTTGTTTGAAAGGTGTTTTAATTCATTTTTAGCACATGTTAGGCCATATAGGATGGTCAATTGTTTTTAACAAGACCTCAAACTTTTTCTATATTTCAAAAACCACCACAAGACCAAAAGCTTAATATGTGAGTTATGCTTCAAAATAGAAAATTAAGATAAACAGACCATCCAATGTTTTATGTAAATGCCACAAATATTGACTTACGGTACAGCTCACGCCAAACCCACACTTTACCCGATTTGCCGAGTTTGGTCGTATCGAGTGCCGCGCGGATCTACACTGAGTCAGTGTTTGGACTCGGCAAATCCACGAAGCGGAAGTACGCCAGTGTCGAGTCACTCGGAGTGATCACACTCACAGTTACTCCGCGTGGAATCCAATTAACCATGAGTGCACACCTGTGGTGATTTATTATTGGAAAAAATCTAAATTTCGAAACAAATACGTATTTCAAACTTTTAATGCATTTAATCACAAGTTTTGTTCGTTTCTGTTGTCCAAAAGTCACATTTCTTCCACCGACATAAATACCCATAATCCTTGGCCATGTATGTACCTTTTAACAAGGTGGCACTAACAACGGGTTTATGACCTGGAATTTTTTGCCATTTTTTCCGATTATTTCTGACTAAAGAACCCATTAATAATAAACAGCAGAATAGTAATTTATTTTACAAATAACAATTAATTAAAAATATAAATATAATTTCCAGTATAATAATTACTAATTGAATTTTATGTTCAGTCGTCGCGAAGCTGGTAATAGGAACGGCCATATAACTATCGTGACCCAGTATACATTTTCAGGGCATTCAAATTTTTCCACATACGCTTTTCCAAAACAAAAGTAAAATGGTCTTCTGTTTGGAGTTATTGAATAATTATCCATTAAAATGACTGCAATTAGAAAAAGTTGCACCCTTTACCTGTGCAGTTTGAAAGTATTGTGGCGTAAGTACGCCGAGAGTTTTCGCGTAGCCGATTCCCACTCAGAGTAGTTTTATCATCAAAACTCCGCGTAATTACGCGATTTGTAAATTCCTCACTTGGCGTGAAAGAGTAAAGTGTGGGTTTCGCGTGAGCTGTACTGTATTAACACAAGAAAGTTCCAGTATAATAATTACTAATTGAATTTATGTTCAGTCGTCGCGAAGTTGGTAATAGGAACAGCCATATAACTATCGTGACACAGTAATAATAATCCGGGCATTCAAATTTTTCCACATCCGCTATTCCAAAACAAAAGTAAAATTGTTTTCTGCTTCGATTTTTTTTAAAGTTATTGAATAATTATGCATTAAAATGACTGCAATTAGAAAAAGTTGCACCCTTTACCTGTGCAGTTTCCACTCGGCAAACTCCGAGTTTGTCTACGCGAAGTATCGTGGCGTAAGTACGTAAATTCCTCACTCGGCGTGAAAGAGTAAAGTGTGGGTTTCGCGTGAGCTGTACTAACACAAGAAAGTTCTCCTAGAAAGTTTCTTGAAGATACTTTGAATGGTTTCTGAGTAAGGCTCTGGAAACGAAAAGTGTAATGGATGGAAGGATTGACAGAAGGACCGTATTTGTATTTCACACATTTGGATGGACGGACAACAATAACATTACTTGATTGGTGGGACATAAAAGCTGACACCAAAACCTGAGCAAACATAATTACGATATGCATTGTCCACATATGCAAAAAACAACAAATACCATAACCCTGATTAGAATGTGAAAAAACTTGATCTCAGAGTTACACAGAACTATAAAGTATGAATCTTATAGTCTTCACTCTTCAAGTTTCCTACTTATGGTGGTAGTGATTCAACAACTTACATTTCAACCTAATTCAAGCAAATGTTGAGAAGCCAGGCTGCTTTACGTGTGAGCAATTTTAAATATGGTTATCTTCAAGATGATTGAAATAACGATAATTCAAAATCAAAAAATCCATCTGATTAAACTAGAACTGTTGCCGGAGGCGGACAAATACCCCCCGCTGGCAACTTGTTGTGGGGTGGGTAAACATACAAGAATTTGTTCTTATAAGATACATAGAAATATATTATTAGAGTAAAAGCCCGGACAAGAATTTTCTATTTGACTACCAAGTATGAAATGCATTAAAAATACAAAGGGCCATAACTGAGTGGAAAATTAAGGAACGGGAATGTCACGAATATATGCGCATCTCCTCTTGATATCGATGCATTGTAGCAAGTTTCAGGAAATTATAACATGAGGTTTTAGAGAAATAGTCCGAACAAGACAAGAATTTTCTATTGCACTACCAAGTATGAAATGCATTAAAAATACAAATGGTCATATCTCAGTGGAAATTTATTGAACCGGAACGTCATGACAGTATGCACATCTCCACTTGATATTGATACTTGCTAGCAAGTTTCGCTAAATTCTAACAAGGAGTTTTAGAGAAATAGCCCGGACTAGGATTTCTTATTATATATATATTAGAAATACAAGGGGCCATAACTCAGTGGAAATTTATCGAATCGGAATGTCATGATAATATGCGCATGTCCACTCAATACTGATACTTCCTAGCAAGTTTCATGAAATTCTAAGAAGGAGTTATTGAGAAATAGTCCGGACAAGAATTGCGTCTACGGACAGATATTATAACTACAAAGGGACATAACTTAGTGGAAGATTATCGAACCGGAACATCATCACAGTATACGCATGTCCAGTCGATATTGATACTTCCTAGCAAGTTTCACGAAATTCCAAGAAGGAGTTATTGAGAAATAGCCCGGACAAGAGTTGCATCTACGGACAGACAGACGGACAAGGCGATTCCAGTATACACCCCCCACTTTGCGGGGGGTATAAAAAGAGAAGCTTTAAAAAGTAGCTATCCCGCAAACAACAGCCAATTTTACAACAGATGTTCACCATTTCTAAATCTACTGACAATGCCAGGGCACGAAAATTCCACTCGTCCGCTCGTATTGACGAGTGAAATTCGAATCCAGACGAGTGAAACCCATGAATCAGTCGTCCGAGAGGACGAGTAACATTTCAGTAGAAAACAACAAAGAAAACAGTTCTTACATAGTTTATTAAGCGATAAAATGCAGTAATAGTTGCAACTCTGTTTATTCAGCGATAAACTGCAATTTAAGTCAACCGGATATTGGGAAATTGACGCATTTCCGTTTTGGCACATTCTAAAATGCGGCTCCCGTTCTAATTTCACGGAGCGCGAACATTACGGTATTTGATGTTATACAAATAGTATGCTAGTCAGCTTTTAGGTGACTGGGGCCAGGGCCTTCAGGAAGGGGAATAAAAGTATACTGTTTTCCTGTATTGGAGTTTAACATTTTCTAATAAAAAAATGTATTTTTTCACAGGAAAAGGGGGGAAATATATACCAAGCAACTGTAATTAGCCATGATCAGACTGTAGTTAACTATAGAATATGAATATGAATATAGTCATCTATATTACTCGTCAAAGTTTCATAATTTTCATTGATTTATATAAAGAAAAAAACAACACATTATGATGTTCCCCTTTGTTTTATTTATATATTATAGTGTTAAATGATAGTATCTGACTACTTTGTGATCTTTTACAATCAGAACAGGACGAGTAAACATCCTATAAGGACGAGTAACATGTCAATGCCACTCATCCTACAGGACGAGTATACAGTATAATATATTTCATCCCTGAATGCGGTATATATATATAACTTGCACATTTTGAGAATCCAAACTTTATAGACAATATAAACAGCTTTAACCAGCCAGGCCAAACCTCAGAACTTGATTGTCAAATTAGGAGTTACAGTACCAACTCATAATTCATTTTACGCATATTCAGTCACAGATATTTTAAGTGACCGTGAGTAAAACTATACCTTAAAATGGCACATACACATTATTCAATGACCTTTAACACATGGAAGAAGTTTTGATAAATGGTTTTGTAGTTTACTTTTACTTTTATTTGTGAGTTGGTTGCTTTAAGGTTTTTGAAAAGGATTATCCAGTGAATAAATATATAAAAGGATTATCCAGTGAATAAATATACTCTGAAAGCATTCCATTTTATTGCACTAACTTTATATTCGTGTATAAAACACCTTAACATTCTGATCATTTTGACAAGACGCTTGTTTATTTTCATAACCGTATTGTGTCAATCATTTGACTCAGAGAGATTACAATGAAGTTCAGGGTCATGGTGACCTTCATGCCAGTTTGAAAACTATAACGTCTTTTATCATAAATATTTGTGAACGACTTTTTACCTTGCATTCAACCTGTATCATAACTACTGATACAGCAATATATACTTATTTTACACCAGTCTATTTAATGAAATCGAAGCATGACAGACTTGTAGGGGAGACACAATAAGAAGGAAAACAGAATATTAATCTATCAAATAGAGTCTGAACACTTAAGAACCTACAAGGACTAGCAGAGGTTCATGTTGAAACAAACCAAAACACCGAGGTAAGGTCATATTCAAATTATAATATATTGTAGGCAAGGAAGGAGATATATTCAGCTGTATAAACAATTACATCATGTTTTACTGTTATTTCATCAAATCAATTGAATATTAAACTGTTGAAGTGTGTGTGTTTTGTAATAAAGTTTACAAAATTTGACAACATGCTAACAATGCTGTTGTTTTTTAATGAACTCTGTTAATAAACAAGAGCTGTCGGAGAACAGCGCAGCTCGACTATTCGATTTTTCAGAATTATAAATTATATAGCTAGAATATACCATCAGAAAACAAGGCTAAAACAATGTGGGGTTGGGGTTGGGGGATGGGGCTTGTATAGAAACTAGGGCCGATATAAAATTATCTGAAATTTTATTATTTTTATGTTTAATTCCAAAATTGCTGTCATTTTAAAGAAATTTGTAGTCAAAAGGCAACTCCGGGAGGGAGCTGATATCTGGCAATTTTTATTGTGGCCTCATTTAAAAAAAATTATTGATATTTCATCTGTGTATCCGAATTTAATCTAAATTGTTTTATATGTAAATGATTGCGATCAAATTAAAATATTAATATCCAAATAATGGAAGATAAAATAAAAACAATTCCCCTCTCCCTGATATATGTAATATGTAAAAAAAAAATGAGTTTCGAGTGGGGGTGTGGGGTGTGGGTAATGGCGTGGGGTGGGGGGGAGGGGCAACAATATCTGTAAGAAGCTATGTAAGAATTGACCAAAACAACACAGAAATATGTAAAAAAACAAGAGGCCCAAGAGGGCCTGTGGATGCTCTACTGGCTTATATGGCTCATAACATCAATGAAGCGAGTGACTATCATCTTAAAGAGGCAAAATATAGCATTTTTAACTAAATCAAGAGCTATAACTCCGCAATTACTGGTCCGATCTGGCTGGTTTTCAAACTTGGCCAGTAGAGACAATAAAAATAAAAATCAATAAAAAAAAAACATTAAAAAAAAATTCAAAAAAAATAAATAAAAAACAAATAATGAAAAATAAATAAGAAAAAAAAAATCAATAAAAAAAAAAAAAAATAAAAAAAAAAAATTAAATTAAATAAATAAATAAATAATAATATAAAAAAAAGTCATAAAATCTGGTAAAGTTTGGCAAAGATCAGATGCAAAATGAAGGCCCTATCGCATGACGAGGCAAATTATAGCATTTTTTAACAAAATCAAGGGCCATAACTTTGCTGTTTGTCTGGCTAGTTTTCGAAACTGACCGAGCTTTCATTGACATTAACAATCTGATAAAGCTTGGTAAAGATCGGATGAAAAATGAAGGCCCTACCGTCTTAACAAGACAAAATATAACATTTTGAACTAAATCAAGGGCCATAACTCCGCTGATATTGGTCCGATATGAATGGTTTTCGAACTTGTCCAAGCTTTCATTGATATTAACAATCTGATAAAGTTTGGTAAGGATCGGAACAATGAAGACCCTATCGTCTTAACGAGGCAAAATATAACATTTTTAACTAATTAAAGGGCCATAACTCCGCTGTTACTAGTCCGATATGGCTGGTTTTGGAACTTGTCCGACCTTTCATTGATATTAACAATCTGATAAAGTTTGGTAAAGATCGGATGAACAATGAAGCCCCTATCGTATTAACGAGGCAAATTATAGCATTTTTAACTAAATCAAGGGCCATAACTCCGCTGTTACTAGTCCGATATGGCTGGTTTTCGAACTTGTCCGAGCTTTCATTGATATTAACAATGTGGTAAAGGTGGTAAAGATAGGATGAAAAACGAAGGCCCTATCGTCTTAACGAAGCAAATAATAGCAATATAGCGTTTTTAACTAAGGAGGAGGGGGCAACATGTGTAAGAATTGACAAAAGCAATACAGAAATATGTAAAAAAAAATATATATACAGTTTCAAGTGAGTGGGTGGGGACATTTATGTGTAAGAATTGACTAAAACAACACAGAAATATGTAAAAAGGTGGGGGGAGGTGGGGGTGGGAGGGAAACATATAAAAAAAAATATGTACTAAAATGTAAAAAAAAATAAAAATAAAAAAAAAGTTGGGAGGGGTTGGAGGTGGAAGCCCATGCCCCAATAAGGGTGAAGTATGAATGAATAAGATGCATAATGCTGTAAGAAATCCCAAACCAAAATTATAGATATATACATGCTTACATGCAAACCTAAATCTGCCTTTATTGCACATTTTATGGGCCATCACAATTTGGGTTCCATGGGAGCCCAGAATTTGCAGAAGACAAAATAACTTACCCAACCCTTTACAACATACTATAAGGAAACCAATTCCCTAATTTAGTTCAGCTAGGACAAGAAATGTAAGACATACCTGTAAACTCAGCTTACACGCAAAATTTGATGTGAAACAGACACATTTTAAGGGCTATCCATGGGAGCCCGGAGATTACAAGTACCAAAATTACTTAAGAAGCCCTTAAGATAGTACTATAAGGAAGCTAATGGCCAAATTTGGTTGTGCTAGGGTAAGACATGTAAGAGATATAGACTTGTAAACACAGCTTACACGCAAAATTTGATGTGAAATGGGACACATTTTATGGGCTTTATATCATATTTTGGGTTCAATGTGAGCCCATGGGTTACAGGAACCAAACTTTCTTATGCAGCCCTTAAGATAATGCTATAAGGTAGCCCATGGCCAAATTTGATTGTGCTAGGATAAATGTAAGAGATATACACTTGTAAACACAGCTTACACGCAAACATTGGGACTCTGATGCCGGGGTGATTACGTAAGCTCTCTTATTCTTCGAATAGTCGAGCTAAAAATGAGCTATGCAATGTTGATGAAGTTGATTTTTGAATTGTGGAACAATGCACGGGCCATCTACACCATAGGCAGACTATGCACACAATAATAACAAAAAACATTTCATTTTTCAGACAAGAAAAAAGGTGGAAAATGCAGGATGAATATATGCACAGATCCATATCTGAAGATCTGACCAGAAGTTTTGAATCAAGCTTATTCAATGAAGAGGCAAGAAGCATGTTTGTAGAAGCATGCAAGAAAGAAGATGTATTAACGGATATTGAAAACTTTATGGTGAACCCTAAGTGCAGACTCGGTGAGGTTAGCATGGGTAGTAGAGCTGAAGGTACCAGTTTGCAATTAAAGGATTCAGACTCCGATATTCTTGTATATCAAGACTTCATCGAGGCAGACCCTGGAAAAGGCAAGGAACAAAAGTCGTCCAATGTCCCATATCTTTGCATGGTAAAGAATAAAACAACTCCCAAAGGCTATACTAAACTACAGCTTTACTGTAATGGAAAGCCTGCAAAAAGTCCACAGACGGAAATAAAAAGTAGTCCATGGCCGGAAAGAAACTACGAGTTCATGGAGGATAACAATCATAACTGTTTTGCCAGAAACAAAATAAAAGTAGCAATAGAAGAAGTAAGACGTCATGGCCCAGCTCTCAGATATAGAGATGTAAGAGGCATTCCTGTAGACTATGTCCTTGCATTCGCGTGTAAAGATTTGCCAGAAGAAGTAACTCCGTGGTTGCAACGTAAGCGAGGCTGGCCCTCTCCAGCGACTTGTGAACTTTTTAAGAATATGGGATGCTTTGTTGTAGGAGTAGGACACTTAAAAAGCTCTGAGCAAGATTTAGAGTGGAGGATATCCTTCTCCTATCAGGAAAGACATCTCATGCTAAACCTAAACCCAACACAGTACAGATGTTACTTACTTTTGAAGATAATCAAAACCTTCTTTTCAAAAGAATTGGGTGGCATGATTACTTCCTACCATTGCAAGACTGCACTGTTCTACACTATTGAGAACAAAGACCAAACAATTTGGAGACCAGATAATCTATCAGTTTGTTTGTCATTATGTCTTCGGCAATTGTATGAATGGGTAGTGGAGAAAAACTGTCCAAATTATTTCATTCCAGAGGAAAATATGTTTGAGACAAAACACAGCGATGAACAACAAGTACAGACAGTATTTGTTAAAGTTTTCTCTCATTATTTGGATATATTACGAAATATCACACAACAGCTTTCTCCAAGCAATATTTACGGTCATGGATCTGTCAATAATAAAACTAGTGCACCAGTAACATTCGCCAGGAATATGAGATTTCGTTTGCTTAATCTAACCAAATATGTGAATGTCGTGAACATTAAAAAGGCTATCTCAAACCAAGAAGATTTAATGCAGTGTATAGAAACTATAAGTGAAGCTTTACAAAGAAAGGACCAAGTCAAAAGCTTTCAACCATTTACAGAGAAAGGCCTGAGGTTACTTATGGACAACACGTTACTTGTTCAAGATGAGAGCAACATTGACATTCTGTGTTCCAATAAGAATATAATTCTAGAAATGTTTAAGTATGCAAAATGGCAAATACGTAGTAAAACTGCTTGTTTGTTTCTGGCTAAGTTTCTTCAAGATACTGGTAATGAACTACAGAATTCGCTTGAAGGAATGAAATATGAAAAAGAAGCACTTAAAGTTGATGCTTGCCAGTATTATATGAAAAAGGCAAGTGTTTTTTTCAAGAAAGGTCAATATCGCTTGTGCAGTGAAACCTTAACAAAATCCATGATTATGACTCAGCCCATTCCACCGTGTTGCAGCTGTCCTTATGGCAGAAAAATACAAAGCAATTATCAAGAAACAGTTTTTAAAGAAAGGCTAATAAATGGTTTGAAAACTATTCCGACCTCTGATATGAATGCAGAAGAGTTGCTATACAAAATTCCCACTTGTCTTATATTTGACACTTTGGAAATGAATATGGTTCCCATATCTCTTATTTTTGAGGGGTATCGGTCATTTGGAGTACCTAGAAGAAATGAAAGGCTATATAGTGACAGATGGTATGACTGGGTAGTGATTGATCCAAGTGTTTACTCGTGGTTTCTGCAGTACAAAAATTATGAATTGCTTGATGATGTTGGTGCAAGGAACCATGCTTTGAACAAGTTGGAAGATATAATTTTAGACGGTTTACATCGTGACACAGTAGTTCATCTGGAGACTGCACTAAATGCACTGGGGCACATTTACGTCACCAAGGGGTGGTATAAACTGGCTCTGCAATGCTTCAAGCAATCTTGGGTAATAAGACCTTTGCATAATCATGATAATGCTGCTAAATGGCATGTAATGTTCATGCTTTTTCTGAAAAGAACAGAATAATGATGAGATGACAGGAATTTGTGATTCAGTCAAATAAAAAAATACTTTACTTGGGACTGACATGTATGATTATTCATTAATAATCAATATACCATTATAATACGAAATTCCATGAAATGTATGATTATAATACGAAATAGATTTGTTTGTTTGAATGGTGTTTTACGTCATTTTTAACACAAGCTAGGCCTGACTATGACTAGATTTGTATGTGGTAGAGGCAAATCTCCTCATTTTTCCTGGGTAGTACTGTATACCTCTTGCACATATTAAGAATCAACAATTATGAAATAGAAGTTCCTCAATGGTACTGAAATGTTCTGGGGAAAACTTTTGTTCAAAGAGACTATCAGTTTGTAAATTATCTTGACAACAGAATAGCTTATTTTCCTTCACGTTTAGGATGCTGAATATTCATTCTAACACGACCTGCGCAATCTTTTATATTCAATAAACCTATTCTGACATTGTGCATGTCTCTGGAATCTCCACTTAGAAGACAATAAAGCTGAGCAATCTGCATAAACTGGTGTACCTTGTTTCGTTTTGAAAGAGACACACGGCTGATTTTTTTAAAAACTCAACTTGTATTTGTATATTATTAACTGTTGATTATATTGCACTATGCCACCAATAATAAGTATATTCAAACCCTTAGTAGACTAACAAAGAAAAGTTGAAAACATAAAATTTAATTTAATGATATGCAAGCAGGTTTTAAGTTAAAATGACACTGGATTAATAAATTGAGGTGCTATTTTTAATGCGAAATAAAAACTTGATTGAAGATTGCCCCGTGTCCCTTTAAAATAAATACTGTCAACAAAAAATATTTGTATATAGTCAATGTTCATGAGTTGCATATACGAAAATTCACAAATGTAAACGGCCGTTTAGACAATTATACTATGTGGACTTGCTATGAAGTTTGTGAAGCACTCATCTTCCTATTAGATAATATTTTCGTCAGGTATGGTACCACCGTTTATAGACAAATTGTTGGTATCCCTATGGGTACGAACTGTGCACCACTTGTCGCAGATTTGTTTTTATTTTGCTATGAGAGGGATTTCATGTTGAGTCTTTCACCAGATACCCAGGCAGATGTTATTGAAGCTTTTAATGACACCTCTCGGTATCTGGATGACATACTGAACATTGACAACCCTTTCTTTCCAACTATGGTTCATAATATTTATCCTAAAGAACTTCAGCATAATAAATCTCATAATAACGCTTCTTTTCTTGATTTAGATCTCTCGATTGAAAATGGTAAAATAATTAGCAAAATCTATGGCAAGAGAGATGATTTTAATTTTGACATTGTTAATTATCCCCACTTGGATGGGGATGTTCCCCGAGCAACTTCTTATGGGGTTTATCTTTCTCAACTTATTCGTTTTTCTAGAGCTTGTACTCGAGTTGAGGACTTTAATATTCGTAATCTTTGTATAACTAGAAAGTTACTCAATCAGGGTTACCGTTACCATAAACTTCGTAAAACCTTTGCAAAATTTTATTATCTTAACCCTGATCTTCTTTCCAAATATAAATGTAATTTAAGGACTCTTCTGCGACAAGGACTATCACAACCTGACTTCTATGGTGATGTGATTTATAAACTTCGTAAGATTCTTGGTCATGATCACTTTCATACTATCTTTGTTAAACTTGTTAAAAAGTTTATCAAAAGAGGTTATGACCCTATCATTTTGCAACATACTGCATGCTTGGTGGTGGACCCTTTTACAGTTCGCCACTATGCTTTCTGCTTTAATTGTACGATGACCGATAGGCTGTGGACCCTATGATGACGCCTACCTAAAACCCATTGGGACGGTGGCGTTTGATGTTTGTCCATGATCTTTCTTGTCGTGCCCTTAATGGTGTATTCTCTTACTGCTCTGGCTTCTGCCAAGTCATTGAGTACCTTCATTGTGGCTTTCTAGGCTATTGTTTTTTTGTATTATATTTACACGAGCATATTTGTGTTTTACTTATATTGCCTATTGATGCTGCCTTGTTGGTTAGAGATTAGATCATGGCGGGGATTTCTTTATTTACACTGTCCTGTTTTAATGGGATGACAGTAGGGTAAGTGTGAGGTTTGGTGCACCCTAGAACCGGTTTAAACCCCCCAGTGGCCTACTTTGCCACTGACCGTTCCAAGGCGGTAGCCCTATTGTCAACCCTTTTTGTGTTTGTGATGTCGTTTGCATTTATTATTGCTTTTGCCTTCTTGTTTGTCTGTTTGCGTGTTTGTTTCTGTGTTTCGTGGTTTACTGTCCTCCTTGAATGCTACTTTCCCTGTCCGATCTTTTTATATTTCTTTATTATGTCCTAAATCTGGCTTTTCCATCATTTTCCTGAACCAGAAACATTTATTTAACAACTATATCTGTATTTTAAATTCATAATCAACTACAAGGTTACTTGTAGAGTGCCAATATGTCGGCAACGTGCCAATGTGTCTGCGGACATATTGGACCACAGGTAGGTGTCAAATGTGTCCGCAACAAGCAAATATGTATACGTAAACAAAGATGGCCACTGGCAACCGTGTTTTATGTTGAATCAAAATAATTTTCAACAAGGACCAACATCATGTCAAACTGATCATTTTAGAAAAAGTCCCATATCTATATCACTTATAGTTTTCAAGAAGTCGTCACTACAAATTTGTTGTTTTTTTAATCTATTTTTAGCCATGTTGGCCATCTTGAATTTCGGGCCAACCTGAAATTTCGTTAGGATCAACTACACATCAAGAGCAACATTTCTGTTAAGTTTCATGAAAATTCTTCAAGTAGTTTCAGAGGAGTAGTCGCTAAAATATTTACTATATAACTCTTTTTTTTTTATTATTAACTCTTTGTAGACAAAGATGGCCACTGGCAGCCATGTTTAATGCCAAATCAAATCAAAATAAATTTCGACAAGGATCAACATTATATCATGTTGATCATTTTAGAAAAAGTCCCATATCAATATCACTTATAGTTTTCAAGAAGTAGTCGCTACAAACTTGTTATTTAAAAATATATATTTTTAGCCGTGGCGGCCATCTTGAATTTCCGACCTGATATTTTGCTAGGATCACTTAAACATCGAGAGCAACATTCCTGTGAAGTTTTATGCAAATCCGCTACACGTTTTTACTACATAACTCTATGTAAACAAAGATGGCCGCTAGCCATGTTTAACATTGAATCAAAACGATTTTCGATAAGGACCAACATCATGTCATGCTGATCATTTTAGAAAAAGTTCCATATCAATATCACTTACAGTTTTCAAGGAGTAGTCGCTACAAACTTGTTTTTTAAAAATCTATTTTTAGATTTGGTGGCCATCTTGGATTTCATATCAACATGAATTTTTGCTAGGATCAACTAGACTTCATGGGCAACATTTCTGTAAAGTTTCATGAAAATCCATCCAGTAGTTTCAGAGGAGTAGTCGTTACAAAATAAGTTTATGGACAGACGGACGGACGACGGAGACCACACGACGGCATAAGCTCTGCTGATCTTTGATCAGTAGAGCTAAAAACAAGTGAAGCACCAACATTGGTGCAAACATCAGATTGCGAATTCAACATTATAACTGTAAAATCTAAGAAAAAAGGGGGATAATTCAGGTAAAATGGTTCTTGTCATATAACATTGTATAATAATAATGAACATGTGTGCCAAGAAGTGTCAAAGCTTTCCGACAATTCGCTCTTGAGAAATGAGAAAAAAAAAAAAAAAAAATTAACCGAAAACTTTAAGATGAGTAGACGGACGGACCGACAGAAATAGCCAAACTATAAGCCTGGATTTGCTACACAATCCGGCTAAGAAAGTTTTGGCATCAAAAAGGTTTATTATAAGTCATTGCTATAAGTCATTGTTACCAGATTTTACTTACTGTATGACGGACAACTGGGACTCGAGGGCTGTAGATTGTTTACGAGCATTACTAGCTCTCTCATTAGTCATCAGCATCTGGCGCTCATGTTCTGCAGTCATCTGTGTGATTCTGATCAATCATAAAAAGCATCTATGTGAAATGGATTTTCAAAAAGCATTCATTATACTGGCAAATATTATCCTGCCGTTGTTTATGTTTGGTTTAAACCAAATAATTATGTTTCTTTAAATTATTATGAATTCCACCTTTAAAGTTTGTAGATTATCTAACAGTTTTCATTCATTAAATGCATAAATTATAACTGAGTTAGTGACAACGTTATAAGTTAAATGAGTTTCTTGTTCTACTTGTGTGCATAATAGAAAAGTGTGTAAAACAAAACATGGTAACAAACTTGTGCATGTTCAAAAACCTTAAGAACATAAAATTATGACAGTCACTTGAAAAACGAACATATAGAACAACCTGCATAACTTAAACTCTTTTGTAAAGTATCTTATTTATTATCAATTAATATGGTGTTATTTAATTTTAATGGCTACCAAATTTCTTGTTTATTTTCTAAAACACAAGTTTGTTTTGAAAGCAAATGCGTGGATTTGCTGATTTAGTTGCACTTAAGTCACTATTTACTTTACATATACTATATTAAAAACATAACTGTTATTTAAGGAACATCAGCAAACACTCTGTTTATAAAATAAAGCAAACAAGATGCAATTTTACTGAGTCGCAAAAACAATGGCGCACTGTGCGTTTCATCTCGTTTGTCAGTAATACAATGTGTAAGAACACATTATTTCATACTTATAATTGCAATATCACCATCTAGGCAACAGAAACAGATAAAAATGACATATTTCTGTGATTTAAATGTGAAAATTAAACCCCAACCCCACCCCTGAACATTTGTAAAGCCCTAGTTCAGTAAAATAAGATTAAAATCCACCATTAACATTAATGAAACTAGAAAACATTAAATTAACCCCATCCCCAAGTAACTTTTAAGAAACTGCAGTACACTGAAGTGTATCACACACAAACATTAATCAGCAGAACATAACAGAACAATAAAATTAATACCCTACAAACATTAATAAACAAAACCTTAAAATATTTCCCCCACAAAAACATTAACAAACAGCACAGAATATTAAAATTAATTGCTCACAAACAATAATGAAACTACAGTATATTAGTGAGTTAACTGTATGGAAATTTTGAATTTTGCAACTGTATACATCAGGTGTTTAATGGTCACAAGTTTTTTAATGGCGAGTATTGAAGCCATTAAATACCATTTACGACTTATATACTGTCTCATAAGTCAACATTTCAATACTGGTTAACCCATTTCTAATGCATTTCAGTGTTTCCGACCTTTTTTTCTCACAAAGACATTCAAATAAATCTAGATGACGTCACTTTTTTTGACGGTTAAACGTCAGATGACTGGATTTGCGACGGGTTATCGGATTGCAGGATTTTTGTCAAGTCCGCTAAAAAATTCTTTAAATGCTGATAAAAATAAATTATTATAATATATAGCCAACAAATACTGGTTATTAATAACAAACTTCACCACAGAATGTGACCAATGTCAACAATGTGACATAAGCAGGCCAAATATTAATGTATATTTGTTAAACAACAGCACACATCTATCTGTAGTAGTCACAGGCTTCACCTATGTTGTCACGTTTTATTGTTATGTACATAAATAAAGCATGCAAACAGATAACAATATAAGCTTGTTTATACCGTCGACATAAGGACACGGTCTCATCTTCACTGTACAGGGAAACAATAAGATTGCACAAATGTACTTTACGGATCTTGCATGAATTACAACATGGTTATCCAAGAAATAAATCCAAAGAGACAAGGACAGAGAATAGAGAATACACTTGCTCTCCTTGAACTCTGAAAACTAAGGAATGATGGGACCTTGAGACAGTGGGTCATCTGAGGTAAATGCATGTAAGTATATACTCGGTAAAAAAGAAATGGACCAGATGTTAAAATGCATATATCTGATACACATTTTATACATCAAAATCCAAAAACATTTTTAAAATTCAAGTCAAGAATGACAGTGAAATGATATGACAAATCATGTATGGGTCATTACTGAAAATGTGCAGAACTGTATAATAGCGGCGGATATACTCAATGCCGAATGTAGTGCAGACTTTTTACACGAACCCTTGGGTACTTTGCGATATTCATTCTTGTACCATTTTTTGTTCAAACTGGAAACGGTTTCCGGGTTTAAGTTGCTTACAAGTGCCTCTATCCATTGATATTCGTATTTCAAAATTATGGTATGCATGGTGTCTCATTTATTACTAAAATATTTGCATGATTTTAACACTGACCACTAAGTTATTTACAAAATCATTTCTCTGTCAATTTATTATTGAGTTTAATAACATTTTTATCTTTTAAAGTAACACAAATGTATCTTTGCAATGGTATATGAGTTGTTACATTGTTCCATTGTTTAACATTGATAATCAACTCTGGTCCATTTCTTTTTATGTACCGAGTACATAGTTTAGAAATAGTTTCTATCATTTAAGAAACAGTTTGAAAAATGTTTATGTTGATTAAAATGGAGTATCAAAACAGCATCCAAGCTCAGTAATAATTAATTATGTTCTTCCTCAAAAAGGCATCAAAACACGGCATTTTCAACATTTTTATGTTTTATAATACCTAAATACAAAATAAGTTTGTGCAAAATCACCTCCAACTATTACTACAATGAATATATGGTGAACAGTGTATTAGGCAGAAATTCAAGTCTTGAGTGTGCAAATATGTAAACGGGGTGTGCAAATTCTTTTGCTAGAGTAAATCCTTGCCAAGTGGGTGTCTCTGGGTGTTTTTTTCTAGATAAGGTGAAAAGGGTGCATTTAAGATCAGCTTTATTCAATAAATGTGTACAAAGCATAACAATATTTGAAAACCTAAGAGGTAGGGAGTGTTGTTAAGAAAAACAAAAAAGAGACCGTGCAAAAGACGTCTGCAAAGTTAGCTGGCTAATACAATGATGGAGAATATCAAAATATAATTTAATTTTCTGTAAATAACTGTACATACTTTTGGTGGTACTCCAGGGAGAGATTCTGGTTACCGCTGGTCTGATTCTGTTTTAACTCACTAATCTCACTCTCCACCTGCAATGTAACAAACTTAATTAATTAAAGAAAATAAAGAGAAATAAATTTATGGTTGCTTTTGAGGTGAATAAAATCTTTATACATAAAACTCTTTTGGTAATATATCACGGAATTTTCACAATGTGCCAAGTGAAATTGATAAATTTCACAGTTTCCTATCTATGTGTTGACCGAGATAATTTCAGAGTTTCCTAAATGTTTGACATCCCCGCACTGTACCACATGAAATTGAGTTTCATTTCAGTTTCCTATATATGTGTAGAAATCTCAGCAATGTACCACATGACCATGAGATATATTTAAAGATTCCTTTATATTTGTTATTAGGTCTGTGATATATATTATATGTTCATGACATTGATATGATTAAGTATAATACATCAACCATACATTGATATATTTATATATGTTTAGCCACCTTCTGCGTGAAATTTTAAATGGAAATACTGACGTGTTCATGTGTTTGTTTCTATTTTTGTTTTCTGTTTGTGTTCTCTAAAAAGAAGTAAACAGTATAACTGTGTTTATTTTTGCATCTGATATTTGTTACTACATGTATGTACGGATCTTGCTACGTCTCTTAAAATGTATAATATTGTATGATCACATGGGGCTATGGCTTACTGATTTTGAAATAAAGTGCTTCTATATATATACCATAATTTTGCAAAAAGGTTTCAAGATATAATCACCTACCTCTTCTACTCGTGACTTTTTAATCTCTAAATCCTTCATCATCTCCTGGACACATCTCTCCAGGGTGTGTACGAGCATGGCCGGGTTCTGGGCGGAAGCTGGATCCGTATCAAAGTATGGTTTCCCTCGCCGCCGTTCTGCGTCCACCAGGATGAGACGTACTTGGTTCAGTGTTGTCTCCGAGACGTAATTCTCCCTAGAAAATCCATCAGCCTTCCTGCTTGCATCGGACAGCGCCTGTATGGAAGATGGAGTGATTATGGTATACCACAAGCAGCAAGCACTGCTCTTATCAGGTAAATACTGTTATTGTATATGATTGTGCAATCAAAATTATTTTTCTAAGAACTTTAATAAAAAGATTTACACTATTTTTATTGGGATCAGTATGTTTGACATATAACAGCATCATCATTACCTTCGCCAGAATGATGTTCATATGTTTTATTAAATATGAAATAAAAACAGAGTCGCGTTGTAACTATGAGATAAAACAGCGCCACCCATGGTAAAATTCCATCACATTAATTGATTGATTGAATTGGATTTTATAGTCGCACCAACAGCTAAGGTCATATGGCGACTTTTCAGCTTCGTAGAGGAAGAGCATTGGTAGAGGAAGACCCCAGGTGCCCCTCCAGGCAATTTTTGTGCATGGGCGGGCACCTGGGTAGAACCACCGACGTTCCGCAAGTCCATCACATTGATAATATAAATAAAAATATTGTTGTATTTCATGGTAAGGTAAATTTTGGTAACAATCATCTGGCGTAACGTCAGTTTTGGTGAAATTTCATGACATTAATGAAGAGTTTTGCACTAAGCTGCTCACCAACAATATATTTATTCTCTTGAAGGGACTGTGAATATGTCCATCATGTGCATTTCCGCAGAAATTTACTAGTTCCTGGTATTAATACAACAACTAATGCTTTCAGAACAACATGGCATCTGATAGCAACGTTTGTTTCTTGGTGAAATTTAATATAAACTGGTTGAATGTTGACAATATTATTTTTTTCCATTTAAACAAAGTATAAATATATGACTGACCTGTTCTTGCATCTTGAGTTTGCCCTGTAGCTCCCTGATGCTGGCTTCTGCCTGGCCTATCTTGCTCTCTGTGGTGGCCAACTCCTTCTGCCTGCAAGTACAGCGTACGTTCATAAGCATGTGACAGATTTAACAAAAAGAGGAAACTATCTTGTCTAGCATTCTTTTTCTGTTTTGATTTTTATATAGCTTTATACAAATTTAACTGATGTTATTTTTTGACAAACTAGAAGGCTCAGGGCTCTGGAAATATTTTGAAAATCCACTTGCCCAGGGCAAGTGGATTTTCAGAATCCACTTGCCCTGTTCAAAATCCACTTGCCCTGTCCAAAATGTCACTTGCCCCAAATTCAAAAGTCACTTGTCCCAAAATCAAGCCTTTGTCAACGTACCAAACTTTTCTAGACGCTGCGCGCCACCGACGTATCCATGGTGGGTAGTAGATTACGTTTAGGGCTGGATTTCACTGGAGAATCACGAGAAATAGATCCATTTTCAGATTGGCTGGGTGAACACAAATCAACACCATCACTACTATCCTTATATCCAAGTTAACTGTCAGACTGACCACCAGAATCACACAAATCAACATTTCTAAGATCACCAGGTGTATTATCCTCAGTAATTTTAGACACATGTTTAGGTTTTGTCCTTACAAGGAACGTAATCGAGACATGGTTAATTTGTAACTTTTTTTGTAAGATTGTTGAAATAATGAAGGATCATTTATTAAATACTGCATCATGTAATTACCCACAGGAATCGGACATATTGTAAATGCATGTAATAAACCACATTGACTATCCACTACTAGTATATTAAAATATATTTTTATATACATGCGGGGACCTACATATGGGGATACTGTACTATGTTTACAATACGTCCGATTCCTATGAATTACCATATAAACTCATGAATATCAAAAGAAACAATGACCCCTTTCACACATTTCCAAACCGCCTTTGATTACATCATCAATTTTACATCAACATTCGTGAATGTGTTTCAAAAGTTTCCCTTTATAGTAACTGCAAACAAAACATCTGCCTACTCAGCTTTAATCATCAACGCCAGGCCACAAATAAAGTGATAATCGTGTTACCAAATGTGCCAAACAAAATACAAACTCGCAAACAAAGTTTGTTTAATAATATGTGTCAAAATAACTTCAATAAAGCAACCCGCTGCATTCACATACCTTCCTTAATTAGTGCCAGTAATTAATTTCTACTTTATTTGTGTATAGTACAGTACTTGCCGTAATCGTTTATAAATTGCTGTTTGTTTACAATTTTCCAATGACCCGCGTTTTACCTTTTACACAGCTATAAGTACTTGGCGGACTGATCAGTGTGTATTCATTACCTTTTCCGATAACATTCAGCGTCAATACACAATATGCGTTGCATAAAATCTTGGTGCGGTTATACTCTTCAACATAATTCGAAAGTTCGGCTAAACATATGATTTATGTTGCGCGTAAAATAATGCATAACAGAAGTCTACAAACTTTACAATGGTTACGTTTTATCGATTATAATTGGATTAATTTGATTATAATTGGATTAATTTTTGGGATGGTCTTATCATGTTAGTAGAGGACACACTTTAGTATAAATAGGGAGATGAATATAATTAATGCTATCGGCGCATGGACATTTTTGATTGGCACCTCAAACTTTCCTCGGCCAATCAGGTTTTGACAAACTGTCAAAGTGGGAGGGATTTCTTAATTACCGCTCACGGCGAAAGCGATGGGTTCGTAATCGGCACACTTTATGATAAGCCGAGTTTTCGTTTGATTTTTTGTCTAAAACGGAAACGTCCAGTCGGGCAAGTGTCGGACAACCAGATTTGCGAAGGACACCTGCCCGCACCCAAATTCCACTTGCCCGGGGCGTCGGGCAACCATATTTCCGGAGCCCTGAGGCTACAGCCTCCATACCGAGTACTATGGTGCAGTATTTGAGGCTGGACTATATTTTGATTTGACCAACACCAATGTCAATCCCATGTGGTATTCATTCCTTACATATTTAGTATTTAATTTAATTAATGTCATTAACAGTGGAGAAAGCATGTCATAGCGGAGACCGAAAGTGACCTATATCTTGTTTGAAGTAAGTCACAGTCAGTGACCTGAAATTTTGCAGGTGACGTTAAATGCATATAAGGAACATTCTGGAGGAGTACGTCAAAGTTATGTAAGAAAGAAACAAAATATGCATGTTAGCGGAGATCGGCTGTGACCTATATTTCGTCCAAAGTAGGTCACAGTGACCCAACGATGTTAGATGCATATAAAGAAGATTCTATTGGAGTTTGGTAAAAATTGTGTAAGTAATGAAGAAGATATAAATAAATGAAAGTCGGACACACGGATTGACTTACGAACTGACACACACACCTGAATGACATTGTGATCACTAATTCAAGATCCGTAAAAGGGCTCAACAAAAATTACCTGGTAAAAACAACTTACAAATTTACTCTTACAAACATTTCAGACAAAATACGTGGGCACATTTCTGAATGTTTTACTGTTTATCTAAGTGTGGCTTACTTGAGGTCGAGCAACGTGTCCCTGTTCACCATGGTGTCGTGAAGTTTGGCCTTGAGCTCCTCTACAGTGAGTCTGAACTGTCGCTTCTGGGATTCACTGAGATCAGTTGCCTGCATTAACAACATCATTATATTAATAAATAATATAGGAATATTCTATTTAGCACGAGGCATGATAGGCCACCCACTGTGTTATGTTTACGCATTAGAAACAAATATTTTGAAAATTTACCAAGATAGTGTTTATCTTGAAAGGCCCTAAATATTGAAATAATTAAGTTCTGTACAACAAAGGGCACAACAAGGCGACCAGGTTGATATGTGTATAAAGTTTCATAAAGGTATTTTAAAGGGCTTTCCAAACAGTAATTGAACATTAATATTCTGGCAAATATAATACCGATATCGTGTTTCCATAGGAAAGCATACAATATTGATATTAGAAAGCTCTATATATATATCACAAGAAACGTGGAAATTCCACGAAAACCAGGTTTTCCAAGCAGAAAGCATTTTCCTATTTTTAGGAAGAGTGACCTTGACCTCAGTGATGCCAAATGCAATTGTAAGCTTTACTTTACATATAAGGTACCTACACAGCAAGTTTTGTTCCAATATCTCATTCCTAACTAAAGTTATTGAGCAGAAACCATTTTTCTATTTTTAGTAACAATGACCTTCACCCCAGTGACCCTTAATGCAATCCCAAACTTCCTTTTGATATAATCTACCAACACAGCAAAATTCATTCTAATATCTCATTCCTTACTTACTTTATTGAGCAGAAACCATTTTTCTATTTTAAGTAACAGTGACCTTGACCCCAGTGACCCCAAATGCAATCCCAAGCTTCCTTTCCATATAGCTACATACCCTGCAAGTTTCATCGCAATACTTCATTCCTAACTAATGTTATTGAGCAGAAACTGAGAATTTGATGCTGCCTGCACGCCAAACAACATAACCCAATCTAATAACCAGGGTTTTCCAAGGAAACCCTGGTTAAAAAGGCACCACCAAGAAAAGCATATAACACTGATATAGAAAGTTCTATATATCAAAAGGCACCACCAAATTTCTTAAGACACTTTGGTTTTGATGGTTTTGAAATTTTTCTAAGGAAACAAATATTTTAAAAAAAGTTTACACAAATACATTAAATATCAAAAAATTCTACAAACCAAAAGGCACTGCAAGACTACAGGCCGATACGTGTGACAAACTTCGTGAACAATTATGAACATTCTAAAAATGACAACCCTTTTTCTGACAAAAACATCTGACATCCAACTAAATCATTATATAAATATTTTTGTGTATCAGGATCCTTTTTCTGACAATAGATACGCAGCATTACACAACGACTGGTAGGTGTGTTACTTATCATTACACTACTGTTGTGTATGGTCCATCACTCACCTCCATCAGTCGCCGGCGTAGGTCAGTCACCTGCTCCTGGGAGTCCTTCAGGGCTTTCTCCAGGTGGGACCTGCAAATATAGCAACATCCTGGTCAAAATGTGAATATAGCAATGTATGGTGTTTATATCCTGGTCAAAATGAGAAATCAACATCAGACAGATGTTTGTAACCTATAAACCACATACTGTTATTTAATCGGGTTTTTAACTATTAAAAGTTTTTCAGCATAAAATATGTATTACAAATGATGTCAACAATAAATTTTAAACTTTAAACAGTTAAACATTTGATTTGTATTGAGAACTCTCTTGCACAAGTGTAAAAAAATAAAAAAATGTGCGATCATAACTGTTGTTTTGTTAATATGTGTGTTATTGTACAATTATGAAATGATGTAAAATTAAATAATTTCATGACAAAAAAGAATACTCTCTCACTTGATCCCCGTTTTGCTTCATTTTCATCTCGGCAAAACAAGATTTGTTTCAGACCATTAAATAATTATGATCTATATATTATATGGAGATAATTATGAACCAACCACTTTCTAGCCAGTTTGTACATACATCCTTTTAAGTTTGGAAATCAAGAACGGCAACTCCGTCTAGCTAAAGCGCAGCAACTTGGACTCTCTAGAACAGGTAGCCAAATTCGATATTAAACGGGCAATTGTGTAATACCTTCTTTATATACAGAAAGACCTAGTATAAATAACTAACGGAGGGCAGATGTCCAGGGATGTGGTAGTGCTTGCTGATCGCCTTGCTCCAAACAGTTCTGTGGAGGGCAGGGTGGAGAAACCTGTCTTGGACGGACTGCTGGGTATATGTAGGACCGTGCCTGCACGTGACGTACTGCTCGTGAAACCATCGCCAGTCAGATGCATGTTCAGCTTCTCTGTCTCCCGCCTCTGCTGCTCCAGCTGTAACCTATAATAATCATGGAAACACATGAATACATAGTCATACCTAAATACCAGATAAGATTATACACATTTTATATGGGTGATGGAAAGTCTGATCTCACTCATGGGGGCAGATAAAAGTTGTGCGCATCAACAATGACGGTGAAAACATCAACAGTTGCATGACGCCATTGGGTAAATAAACATGCAAAATGTTAGTAGTTACATCATCAATGCACAAAATGTCAATGGTTTTCAAGGAAAATATCAGAAATTCTGGTGAAGATCAGAAAGTCCAACCCTCTGTATAACTGTTTTAAACGGAGCGTCTGCAGAGCCTCGGTTAAGATAAAACAAACTTGCGTTAAAACTCTTTATCTTCAACAATACCCGTGAAAGATTCTTACAATCTAAATACTAGATATGTCGGTAGATTAGTCTATTAACATTTACTCATTTGACAGTGTTTAACGGTCCCAGTATCCCCTGTTGATTTCTCTTTCTAAACTAGTACTAGTATGAGACCAATATTATTAAATGAACATCATCAACATATTGTTGAAGTTATAAAGGTAGTGTCTTGCCTAAGGATACACCCAGTAACACAGTGATGCCACAAGCATGTTTGAAAATTAATAATCATATTTTTAAAAGAAAACATATTTAAAGCAAAACTACCAGTGTCAAACTGTCAGAGAGAAGCATCAAGAAACAAGAAATGTCACAATAAGTGACAAATACCCCTGAAGTGACCTGTAAGTGAGACCTTGATCTTGGAGCAATATAAAACCAAAAGATATATTTAAAAATAATTTTAAAAAAAAAATCACAAAAAAAATTGAATTGAATGTTGTTTAACGGCTCATCAACACAGTATAGGTTATATAGAGCCGCCCCAGGGAGAGGGGAAGGATACATAGAATCCGGGAACCTGCCCTACTCTTATTATCGAATAGATTCCTATGGTTCTTTAACGTGCTCGGAGGACAGACCGATACACGGGACCGCCCGGTTTACGTCCCCATCCGACGGACGGGGCTAAGGGAAAGTGTCTTGCCCAAGAACACACCGACGGAACTCAGTGGCACCACGGAGGATTGAACCCGGGAAAAAAAGAAATAAAAAATGAAGAAAAAAAAAATAATGAAAAAAGAAAAAAGAAATAATTAAAACAAGTTATTTGAAAATCCTCCCAGGAAAGCCAGAGTTATTGTCTGACACAATTTGACCTTTGACCTCTAAGTGTCACCTTGACCTTGGGTCCACAGACCTGGATTTGTGCTCGACACATCGTCTTATTGTGGTGAGCACTTGTGCCAAGTAATTTGAAAATCCGTCCAGGAATGCCAGAGTTATTGAGCGGACACGATTTGACCTTTGACCTTTGGAGCCACGGACCTGGATTTTGTGCGCGACACATCATGTTGTTGTGGTGAGCACTTGTGCCAAGTTAATTCAAAATCCGTCAAGAAATTCCAGAGTTATTGACCGGACATGATATGACCTTTGACCTATAAGTGTGACCTTGACCTTGGAGCGACGGACCTGGATTTTGTGCGTGACATGTCGTCTGGTTGTGCTGAGCACTTGTGCTAAGTTATTTGATTATCCGTCCAGGAATGCCAGACTTATTAACCGGACACGAAAGCACTTTGTTTTGACCTCTAAGTATGACCATTGGAGTCACAGACCTGGGTTTTGACAGCAACACATCGTCTAGTTGTGGTGAGAAATTGTGCCAAGTTATTTGAAAATCTGTCCATGAATGTTAGAGTTATTAATCAGACACGAAAGCACTTTGTTTTGACCTTGGAGCCATTGACCTGGGTTTAGTGCGTGACATGTCGTCTAGTTGTGGTGAGAAATTGTGCCAAGTTATTTGAAAATCTGTCCATGAATGTCAGAGTTATTAATCGGACACGAAAGCACTTTGTTTTGACCTTTGACCTCTAAGTGTAATCTTGACCTTGGAGCCACGGACCTGGATTTTGTGCGCGACACGTCGTCTTGTTGTGGTGAGCAATTGTGCGAAGATATTTGAAAATCCGTCTATTATTGTCAGAGTTATGAAGCGGACACGATTGTACAGACGAACGGATTTTGATCTTTGACCTCTAAGTGTGACCTTGACCTTGGAGCCATGGACCTGGATTTTGTGCACGACACGTCGTCTTGTTGTGGTGAGCAATTGTGCGAAGTTATTTGAAAATACGTCCATTATTGTCAGAGTTATGAAGCGGACACGATTGTACAGCGAACGGATTTTGACCTCTAAGTGTGACCTTGACCTTGAAGCCACGGACCTGGATTTTGTGAGCGACACGTCATCTTGTTGTGGTGAGCAATTTTGCGAAGTTATTTGAAAATCCGTCTTTTATTGTCAGAGTTATGAAGCGGACATGATTGTACAGACGAACGGACAGACAGCGCGACTACTATATGCCACCCTTCGGGGGCATAATAAATAGATGAACGGCTGAGGGAGTGACCAAATGAGAAAGTACTACCTGAGATCAGAGATGGTTTTCTGTTCTGCAGAGATATCCACCAGAGCTGACAGGGAACTTGGAGACGTGGAGGTGAACTTCGGAAGCTTTAAAACAGAAATACGAAATTTCTTAAGGTGAACAAAGAAAAACTTTTTTTCAAAGTTAACTTTTTTTCAAAGTTAAAGTGGCTATACTGGCATGGAATACATTTTTTGTTTGCGTTTACAATAGTTATATGATACATTCACATAAGATCCAAAAACTTGCCAGTTTACCAGAAAATTACACACACATAGCTCTTCATTACCGTTTACAGAAGATGAAATGTTTATTTGCAAGTGAGCTTGACTTTTCATTTATAAAGTCTGACATGATCCAATTTGTATAGGTGCTTACTGTGGACTTTTCATTGACTGAGACTGATATAATCCAGTTTGACAGGAGCTTACCTCTGACTGACTGGTATGCAGTCTCGGCCTGCCAAGACCACATCATGCCTTTGTCTTACTTGCAGACATCATTCTGGGCCCAATAGGCCAACTGAAGCCCCCACCAGCATTAAGTCCATTAAGTTGACATTTGCATGACATGTTGTTGTAAATAAACATACAATGTCAATTGTTGATGCATGGTCATGCACCTGTTACACTTTTTGACGTCACTTGCTGCTTCTCAAAAGTTAAAAGTAAGACATTAATATTAAATTAACTTCAAAATGTTTTTTTGAAAGTCTCAGAATCTCTCAATCTGACAGAAGCGGGCCGGGTGACAGAGGTTAACTGGTATGTTCCAGGTTATATAGGAGCTTACCTCAGACTTCTCATTACCAGCGACTGATATGTTCAGGTCTGTCAGTGCAGGAAAATTGGATGGAAAACCTGAAAAAAAAATAACACAAGACCGACAATTGAATTTTTGAGTCATTTTTCATAAAAGTAAAGCAACCACTTCATAATTGTGTTTACAGTTTCTCTCAAAATTGTGTATGTGTGTGTGCATAGGCCACAATCATTTTTTCTTTCAGACACTTTCTTCCCAATTTTTACAATCAGTTCTTCCTACCAAACTTTTTGAATCCAGGTGGACGACCTCGCTTCGCTCTGGTCAAATCCTTGCATTACACATCGATTACATATTCACCTTTGTAGCACGATGTGCTAGAAGTACACATCATTACAAAAATACAAGTGTTCACGGGTAAAGGATGCGTGTGCATTAGCGTGTGCATTACAGCACAGTTAAACGTTTTACTGCTACCATGTGTAATTATAAGATTGCATTATCAAAGAGAAAAAGTCAAGAAACTGTTCATTGCTACCTTAAGTTACCATGTGCAATTATGAAAAACATATGAGTAATAACATAAGGATTATACATAAGTTAAAAGGACACAATCATGGCAACCTTGAACTGTTTATCAAACATTGAAATTAGCGTCTGAATTTATTTATCCAGTATCATTTTGACTTTAAACCTGCTTGCATATAATTAAATAAAATGTTGAGTTTTCATTTTTTTCGTCTTATTCTACCAAAAGTTTAAATATATTAATGGTGCAATAGTATCAACCGTTAATAATATGCAAAAGCAATTTGCTTTATACTATTCTTATAATTACTATTAATGATTGAACAAATGCAAGTGATGTAGAAAAACTAACGGGACGCCGTGAGTTTTTAACAAAATCAAGATTGCCATGGGTCCCTTTAAACCAGCAGATTTCAATTAGATTCTATCAAATCTACTCGAGTATAGAGGGCCTGGTGCAGGACACACGTCCATGTGTACTTGATTTATGTATGGGTTAGATACGTCCTTCATCGATCTCTCTACACGCTGATACTCCATCGTGTGCATACACACTCATATAAATGTATGCTGTAATAATCTCACATCCATGGAATCGTTAGTACCGGTATTATAATGCGTTAGTACCGGTATTATAATGCGTTAGTACCGGTATTATAATGCGTTAGTACCGGTATTATAATGAATGCATGCCATGTCGGATGGGCAAGTTTTGACATCTTCAAGTCTAAACACTTTATTTTTTAAATCATACTTTTATTTGACAACAGAATTGTTTCATTTTTTGCATTCTAGTAGATATGGATATAATGTAGGATTTAAGACGGAAACATATCAAATTTTAAGCAATTTTTTTTCCATATTTTTTCCGTCATTTGTTATCATTTTTTGTTGTCAACAAAATAGGGGGTATGGGTAGCTCTGAGTAAAATGTATCCTTTTGCTACAAAAAGGTTTCAATAGTGGAATACATACACTCAAGAGATATGAAAACGCAACACGGGAATTTCTGCTATACATTGTATGTACAATATGCTGCTTTTAATCAAATGGCACATGGCTACGTAACACCTTTCCTTTTGGAAAAAATACTAAAACAACAAATAATACAGCAGATAGTATTCCTTCAAAGTTTCATTATTGACAGAGTACGCGTTTGGCTCAAGCATGTGAGCAAACTTAGGATGCAAAATTTTGCAAACTATTTACGTTAAATACAGTACTGAACTAGCTCAGTTTTTCAATGAGCAACTTCAACATTTATGAAGTTCTTGTTACAAGGTGTAGTGTGATTAAAACGTCTACAACATCACAGTTGTGTCCTTTCTCTAATAAACTGCACTTTTTTTTTACAAAACATCCTGGTATTTCTTTGGAATATTATGTGCAGTTAAGTGTGCAGTATATACAATATATAGCGTAAATTCCCGTGTTGCGTTTTCATATCTCTTGAGTGTATATATAAATAGATACTGAGCTAATTTTATTTTCGATCTCCATGTCAATATTGTGTGTACAGTATTTTACATTGAAAATGTCAAAACAACTCCAAAATGTGTGTAATTTAAAGTTTGTTTGTTTTGTTTGTACGGGGTTTTACGTCATTTTCAACATATGTAAGGTTATATATGACGGTCGATTTTTTTGTGGTGGAGGCAGACCACCCACTTTTCCTGGGTAGAACCAGTACTGTACACATCCCGCCATCCATAAGAATAAAGAATTTTTAATAAAAAAATCATTAGAAGCCTGGTGACCTATATATTTTTTTACTTGTTTTGAAAGAAATGTCAAAGGACCTTGTCATATACAAGTTTTAAAAAAAGCTGAGCATTAGAACATACTTTTTTTTATTTTGAATTAATTTTTCGGTAAAAACAAAAGTGGGGTAGGTCCATAATTATATGTTTGCTTTTTAAAGTTAAAAGACGAATGAGGATTACAATTGTTTGTGAATGATTTGAAAGATATGTATATATGCAATCGAAAATTAATTGTTGTTTTTCAATAAACGCAATGTTATGAAAACAATTGTGAAAATGTTCAATGACTGTATTTTTCCTCTTTTTAGTGAAATTTTGAAGTTAGAATTATGTGCCTTCTGCAGTGGAAAAAAAAGTGTGGTGACCTAGCCTTTTTTGATAATTTTGCATCTAAATGTTACCAAAGAAGCTAAAAGAAAATCTCAGCACTACGTCCATTCCCAGCCAACCTCCTTAAATGAAACACGTACTGTAATACAATCAACAGCACATATGTAACAAGTTTTTATGAATACCTCACAAGAAACCCTGTTACAAATTATATAGAATAATTCAATAATGTTTAGACACTATCATCAAAAGCATCATGGACAAATTGCATGAAATTATTACATTTAATAATGTTCAAATGAAGTTCCATAAAGAACCGAAGAAAAGTTTAAAAGAAGAAGCGAGCACAACATTTTCATGTTCACAACTTCAAACAAGTCTATGTAAACAAAGACAGATACCTCTTAAATTCAAGAGGAGTTGCGATCGTAAACTTTTTTCAGTAGAGCTATACTGCATTTGCTATTAAAACGAAATTTTCTGTTGTTCAAGTTTTATAAGTAAATTTGTATCATTATTTCAGTTAAAGGGACACTGTCCGTAAGTAATCAGATATTGAGCATAACCAAAAAACTGGCTGACCTTTATTCAGTGAAATGTATACATAAAAACATGAGGATAGACCCTAAGAAGTATGTAGGAATACATTCGTGAGTTTGGAAAAAAAAAGTTTTAATTATTATATGTAAATAAAGTGGGACCCACAATATTTACCTTTTCTGCGATCACGTGACTTCCATTAGCGCATTAGGTTTTCACCACAGTATGTATTGCGAAATATGTATAGCCCGCTTAGCTCAGACGGGAGCGTTGTCGACCACTTTACGCTCACGCACACTATTGTTACGGCGAGTGTAATTTTAGTTTGGGCTGCGAGTTCAAACGCACAAAGCGGATTTACTTTTTTTTGTACCGCAATTGAATTCCGTTAAACAATCTTGCTTTTAATTAGTAAATATTCAATAAAGTTTAGTGTGTAATGTTTGCGAACATAATTATTGTGTGTTTTATAAGCTAAAAGTTACGGACAGTGTCCCTTTAAGCGATGCACATTTATGGAATGTTTCACCTACTATGACTTGTTATGAAACCATATCTGTTATATATATATAGCCAGTATTTTTGCTCTTGAAACTCTGGAGTGGTGAAAATCTGTGTTTAACTACCCTTCAAGTTCTTAATAAATCTCTCTGTGTCCATGGTGTTGCACTTATCTGTCCATGTGTGAGAGTGAAAAGCAGTACTCCAGATAATGAAATAATTCTATTATGTTTTACCCAATAGGAACTTTTTTTATAAACTGCATTTGTTTAAAGGGAAACATGGCAATTTTGAAGAGTTTATCATGCGTTAAAAGTGTACATGATTATGTGTAAGGTTTATAGTCCAACCACCGGCTAGGGCACAGTGGAGTATGGACTTAGCGTGTGCATGGTTTATAGTGTATTGATTGTACATGTATGGGAACCTCAGTTTAGGAGGGGGTGGCAGGGATTTTCTGCATTTCTGGAAGTGGAGCCAGCGGCCTTTTGAAATGGGAAAGATTTACAAATTGGGAAAAAGAATAATAATACTATATTACATAGTAAGGCATTAAAAATGTTTGGATAAGCTTCAAAACCAAGCTCTTACACAAGACTGCAACAAATGCATTGTCAAATAGGGCTACATTTAATTTAATTTTTACATTTGAAAAAATATTTTGCTTTTTTTTGGGGGAAATATGAGGATATTTTGGATTGCCAGTGTCTGCTGTTTTCAGATTTAATTTTTTTTTTTTGCTGCTTATTTCTTCTCCTGTGCAGTCTCTTTGAATCCACATTGATGTCTCTTTGAATCCACATTGATGTCTCTTTGAATCCACATTGATTCAAAGGAGTTTATCCTCTTTGGATCCGATTTTATTCAAGGGAGTTTAAATTGGATGGAAATTGTTCAGTGGCTTCATTCAATGTAGGTATAGGAAAAAAACTCCCATAAGTGCTGGTATTCAGTCATTACAGTTTTTATGTCTGCCCAGTCAGTCTCAACACAGATAATATCATGGTCACTAATGCCTGCAATGGTACTAGGCTACCAACCTCCGCGCAGTGGAGCACTGTGGTCTATTGGTAGAGCATTGGACCCATGATCCAAAAGTCTTGGGTTCGATTCTTGCCATTGCCATATGTGTTGTGTCCCTGAGCAAGACACTTTATCTGCATTGCTTAGTACTGGTTCTACACAGGAAGACATTGAGAGTGATTCAAATAAGTTCATAGAGCTTTCGTTACAATCGATGTAAAATAAATAAGTCTAAACTAACCTCTGCACAGTAATATTTTAGCCAATAATCCCTGCCACCACACAAATCACGTGACGATAGCTGAGGCTGTGATTACAAAAAATGGCGATACACTAGGTAATGCTCAATCTCTCCCAGAGGCCGTCAGTGTATGTGTATGCAAGGAACGACAACTCTGGGTAGAGGCCGTCAATGTATGTTTATGCAAGGAACGACAACTCTGGGTGGAGACTGGGTAATGCTCAATCCCTCCCAGAGGCCGTCAATGTATGTGTATGCAAGGAACGACAACTCTGGGCAGAGGCAGTCAATGTATGTGTGTGCAAGGAACGACAAATCTAGGCAGAGGCCGTCAATGTATGTGTAAGCAAGGAACGACAACTCTGGGCAGAGGCCGTCAATGTATGTGTATGCAAGGAACGACAACTCTGGGCAGAGGTCGTCAATGTATGTGTATGCAAGGAACGACAACTCTGGGTAGAGACTGGGTAATGCTCAATCTCTCCCAGAGGCCGTCAATGTATGTGTATGCAAGGAACGACAACTCTGGGTAGAGACTGGGTAATGCTCAATCTCTCCCAGAGGCCGTCAATGTATGTGTATGCAAGGAACGACAACTCTGGGTAGAGACTGGGTAATGCTCAATCTCTCCCAGAGGTCGTCAATGTATGTGTATGCAAGGAACGACAACTCTGGGTAGAGACTGGTACACCAAACTCTTGCCGTAACCAACAGGCAATTGGCAATAACATCATCCCCTTAAAGAAGATGCTGACATTCAACCTGTTTTGGCTTGGGTCATAGATTTAAATACGTATGTAGGTCTATGCTTGGGTGTAATCTCTTTATTAAATTTACGCACAGCTTCTGTAATGTTCTCAACGGAATAAATGTTTGTTTACAAGAAAACCAATTAACCGGTGTTCAGATTCCGCTATTTTTTTTGAATAAATAAATTATTTTTGTAACCAGATACCGTTTTTCAAACTATTTTCCTATATTATGAACAAAGCAAGTTAAAATATTGACCGTAAAAATATTTAACCAAAAAATTAAACAGCTGGATTTCAGCTATAAATTAGAAAGGGGAAGTAACCACTGCCGGGAGTTTGCTAGGCTACTAGCTCTATGTCGTAGGAATATGTCAAGTACAGTACATGTATAAACTTATGTCTGTTGGCGGTGCAACTGTTTCATTGCAGTTAGAGTATTATAAAAACTCAGGGCTTATTAAGTCATTTGCACATGACTGTCCAGATCTTTTTAGGCATATTGATGTTTATTTGAATGGCGTTTTACATCATTTTTAACAAATTTTAGGCCATATATGACGGTTGATTTTTGGGAGGTAGAGGCAGACGGTCACCACTCTTTTTTTTTCTGGGTAGAACCAGTACCACCGGTGCAGCGTGGCATACTCAAATACTCACATGAGTAACATTGAAAAATCGAAAATAAATAAACACAATTAATAAGTATAAAAAAAAGGAATTAAAATTGAAGGTAGAGGGATATTGTGCTACTGTCTCCCACATCCATGAGTATGTTGGAAAATGGACACGCTACGCCCCTGATTACTGTATACCTCCCATCAAGAATCGACAATTTCTGACAAGTTAAGCACCCAGTGGGATTCGAACCCGCAGCGGTGAGAGGCGAGATACTGATACCCAGAAAACAAAAGAAATAAAGCACACCTTTTACTACTTAAAGTACGCGAACGCAGGATTATGATTTTTATTGCGTCTTTATTGTGTCTTGACTATTTTTTTCGAAAAACCTCTTCACTGAAGTTTGGCTAAAGATATTCTCATTTGGCTAAAGGAAATTTTAGGTCTTATATTTTAAAATCCTAGCGCTAGTCTAGACAATGTTTGTATTGTTTAGGTTCTATGACCGGGTGAAATAAAAGTTCAAAATGTGCAAAGAGCTTGTAACAATAGCAATCATGAGTGAAGAAATTTGAAACAACGAGTTTGTTAGTACTGTAACAAAATGAATAACAGGGGTAGAATTTAACTTTTTTTATAGTGCACTTGCTTTTATTTGCGAGTGCAAGTATTTTCAACTCGCAAAACTGCATTCTCAAAGACATTTCTGTGCATAAATATTTTATATAATACTTATATAAGATTGTGATGTAAAAGACAAGACAACAAGTGTCATCAAACTCCTTTTAGTTTTCTGTTAAGTTATTTGATCAAGCGTTCAATCATGCTAACTGTACAGAAAAGATGCACTTCCAATTGTTTGCGAGTGCTCAGGGCTTTCCCCAGTTTTTTTTTAAGGAGTGGTGGCATTTTTTGCGTACAAAGGGGGATGGGTGCGGGAAAGGGGGTGGTACCCCCTTCCCGCGTCAATTTTTTTTTTTAAATGCTAGTTGATTAGAAGAGATTTGGCGTATATCTGGATGAGAAGGAATGAATGAAATAATAAAAAAAAATCATATTTTATTATATATTTATTTCAAAATCTTTTAATAAAAAATGCTAGAAAATCACTTTCTGACAGAATAAAAGACATCTCATAGCACATATAATCACTGAACAGTTTCTTTAACTTATATAGCACATACAAGGAAACACTTTCTTATACTGTATTACATAACACTGTTTGCTGTTTGCTATATAGGCTAATATTCTAATATCAAATGCAATTGGTGGCAACCTTAAATATTTAATAAAGAAATATTTATATAATAACAAAATCTTCACTGAACTTCAATAAGCAAACTGACGATTTCTCTTTAAAGTTCCCGAAAATATCAATTAATTAGCGTAATTATCAAGATAAAAAATCAGTTAAATATGCTACCTTAATTATTTGATTGAGTTATTATTAAATAATTACAAAATATCTACCTCATTCATGATACTTACCGACAAAGCTGACGATTTAAACGTTGATTAGTGTTTACAAATTCATCTAATACACGATAAACGTTCAATTAAATTATCCATTAAAACCCGTCATTTATCCCCATGCGTTACAAATACCAATCAACGATACTGCTCACCTTTAATCATGACCAAATTGGGCAATAAACCAAATTTAATTAGCGGCACTCACTCCCCCAATCATTTGTTGTTTACATAACACTTAGCATATAACCTGCGAGACACAGTAACACAAGCCCTGTGTATTGAGTACCACGTGACCGCCTTTACTTCATCAACACGCGTCATAGCTTCAGGCAGTTTACACACAGTCAGGTATTCGGTCAGCTGTTCAATATGGCCTAAGGGAAAATTGTATATTGATAGGATTAAGGGATCGCGGCAACAAATTTAAAGCATCGCGGCTACATTAAGGCGTGGCGGTAAGTCACTTTCTGAGTTGAAGGCATCGCGGCACCGCCACGCCTTAAATGGCTGGGGAAAGCCCTGGTGCTGAAAATCTCACATCAAATTTGCTCAAATCAACTTGCATTTTACAATTTTTTTACGAGCCCTGCATCACATGATCAGAGAGGGAGTCTTAAGTCTGTGAACTTAATTTGTAATTTGCTGAAAGCTTGGATTTCTTTTAGATTTTACATCGACAAGTCAACAAATTAGTACTTTGACATCTTTGCTATCAGGTCACCAATTCAAGTCATATAATGGAATAACCTATTAAACATTTCATTCTGCTACTACACTGTAACTCTCATTGTTACGTATATAAATTAATGATTAATATCAACACCGATCAAATCACAGTTAACAAATCAATATCGTTATTATAAGTGTGAAGATAACCATGTGATCCCGGCTTAAAATGCAACGTTTGTTGTTCAGATTGTCATTCTTAAATTGATTTACACACTGATACACTCCAGATATATTGACAAAGTATCGGATCAACTGGTCAATAACTCTGAACACAGGTGGGGTTAAAACCACAACATGTCCAGTCTTGCTGATTTGCATTAAAACAAAATATAATTTACCACATCCACCTGCTGTTTCAGATCGAAGTTTGTTTCCTTCAGTCTCAAGTTGTCTTATTTGGTCCAGTAACTGAGAGGCCGTCGGTCCTCTTCTACTTGCATTTGACTGACCAGATTTGACAGGACTTGAAACCCCGCCGATGGCCCCTGGAGAAAACGAAGCGATAGAAAACCCAGGGGACGAAGCCATTTTCTTCCCTTTATGTACATAAACAGTATTAGTTCCTGTAATGAATCCTTAAAACATTATGTTTCCAAGCCATACGATTAACTTCCGTTTCAGAAAGTACACTGAAATGCAACGAAAAGCGTTTATAGCAACAGTTTACACTGCAATGTTTTCATATCCGGCGCACAGGAAGTAAAAGTTGCGCATGCTTAAACTGAATTATCTCCCTTATGTAAACAGTGGGATCATCTCCCCTGAATTTAAATTGAGGCCCGTCCTTGTAATTATTTATACGTATATTAAATGTGAGACTATATGGCCCTTGAGTAATTATACGTTCTTCTTCTATTCCTCAATTTTTTTTCATAAATCTCTACAGAAGAAAGGGGGTGTATGAAATCTCGCCTCCAGGCAGTTCCTTAAATATAAAACAGGTTATTTATGTTCTCTGCAGTTACACAATCTTTAAACAGAGGTCGCTTGTAAACTATTGCGTTTATATAACAGAGATACTAATAAATGTAATTGCAACCAAATGAACAATTCCATATGAACGTGAAGTTGACAGTAACTGCTACTGCTACTGTCACGGCTACTGCTACTGCCAGTAGCTACTGTTACTGCTACTGCTGCTTTTAACTACTGATAGCAGCAGCAGCAGCCGTAGCAGTAGCTATTACCAGCAGTAGCAGCAGTAGAGCACCATCTCAGTAGGTATACCCATCGCAAGTATGTTTTCTTTGCGCAAGTATGTTGTTTCTACTCTCCCACCATCATCACGTTTAACAGACAACCCCTTTCGCAACCATCATATGTTTGCTACTGCTACTGCTACTGCCACTGCTACTGCTACTACCAGTAGCTTCTGCTACTGCTAACTACTGCCAGCACAGCAGTAGCAGTAGCAGCAGTAGAGCACCATCTGAATAGGCATACTCATCGCAAGTATGCTTTCTTTGCGCATGTATGTTGTTTCTTCTTTCCCATCATCATGTTTAACAGCCAACCCCTTTCGCAACCATCATAAGTTTGCTACTGCTACCGCTACTGCCAGCATCTACTGCTACTGGTAACTGCTGCCAGCAGTAGAAGCAGTAGCAGTAGCTACTGCCAGCAGTAGCAGCAGTAGAGCACCATCTCAATAGGTATACTAGTCGCAAGTATGTTTTCTTTGCGCTAGTATGTTGTTTCTACTTTCCCGCCACCATGTCTAACAGACAACCCCTTTCAAAATCATTATAGGTTTGGTAATACTACTGCTACTGCTAACTACTGCCAGCAGAGCAGTAGCTACTGCTACTGCTACTGCTACCGCTAACAACTGCCAGCAGTAGCAGCGGTTAAGCAATATCTCAATAGGTATACTCATCGCAAGTAAGTTTTCTTTGCGCAAATATGTAGTTTCTACTTTCCCAACATCATTTTTAACAGACAATCCCTTTCGCAACCATCATATGTTTGATACTGCTACTGCAGTAGCAGCAGTAGAGCAAAATCTCAACAGGTATACTCATAGCAAGTATGTTTTCTTTGCCCAAGTATGTTGTTTCTACTTTCCCACCATCGTGTTTAACAGTCAACCACTTTCGCAACCATCATATGTTTACACAACCGCTTCGCTAACTAAAATAATGGTTTATATGTTTGGTTCCCTACCGTTATTGCTGTAACTTTTCAGCTACTGCAAGCAGTAGGAGCAGTAGCAGCAGTGGCAATAGCTACTACTAGTATTAGCAGCAGTAACAGTAGCTACTGCTAGCAGTAGCAGTAGCTCATTGAAGCAGTTACTTTCTCTTTTTAACCTTCATGTTGTATACAAAACCCTCAGCAGAAGTAGCAGTAACAGCAATAGCAGTAGCTAACCAAGGAACATACGTCCAGAAAGTGTTAGCGCGAATATATAGCAGTAGCAGTAGCAGCAGTAGCAGCAGTAGCAACAGTAGCAGCAGTAGCAACAGTATCATCACCATCTATTGTTTGTTTCTACTTTTCCTTTTAACCATCACGTTTATACTGCTTCGCTAAATAATATCATGGTTTGTATGTTTTTTACTCTACCGTTACTGCTGTAACTTTTCAGCTACTGCTAGCAGTAGGAGCAGTAGCAACAGTGGCAATAGCTACTACTAGCAATAGCAGGAGTAGCAGTAGTAGCAGTAGCTACAGTTATCGTAACAACAATAGCAGTAGCTCATATTAACAGTTAGTTTCTCTGTTTAACCTTCATGCTTTATACACAACTCTCAGCAGTAGCAGCAGTAACAGAAGTAGCAGTAGCTAACCAAGGCATAGACGTCCAGAAAGTGTCAGTGTGCTGGGCGTACGTACGGCGAAGATATAGCAGTAGAACTAGCAGCAGTAGCAGCAGTAGCAGCAGTAGCAGCAGTAGCAGCAGTAGCAGTATTGACTTCTAGCAGTATTAACTGTTAGCAACAGTAGAGATGTATCAGCAATAGCAACAGTAGCATCATCATCTATTGTTTGTTTCTACTTTTCCTTGTAACCATCACGTTTACACTGCTTCGCCAAATAATATTATGGTTTATATTTTTTGTTCTCTACCATTACTGCTGTAACTTTTCAGCTACTGCTAGCAGTAGAAGCAATAGCTACTACTAGCATTATCAGCAGTAGCAATAGTAGCATGCTTTATACACAACTCTCAGCAGTAGCAGTAGTAACAGCAGTATCAGTAGCTAACCAATGCACAGACGTCCAGAAAGTGTCAGCGCGCTGGGCGCACGTGCGGCGAAGATATTGCAGCAGTAGCAGCAGTGGAGCAATAGCAGCAGTAGCAACAGTATCATCACCATCACGTTTCATAGACAACCCCTTTCGCAACCATCATATATTTACACTGCTTCACCAAATAATATCGTGGTATATATATTTTGTTCTCTACCGTTACTGCTGTAACATTTCAGCTACTGCTGTGACAGAAGTAACAGCAGTAGCAGTATCTACTGCTAGAAGTAGCAGCAGTAGCAGTATTAACTGCTGGCGGTAGCATCAGCAGCGGTAGCAGCGGTAGCAGCGGTAGCAGCAGTAATATCACCATCTCAATAAGTATTCTCATCCCGCAAGTATGTGTGTTTTTTTTCTGTATGTTCTTTCTACTTTCCATTTTTTTAACCATCATGTTTTATAACACAACCGCTTCGCCAATATCAAGCATGCATATATATTTTTCCCTCCCGTTGATGCTGTGACTTTTTAGCTACTGCTAGCAGTAGGAGCAGTAGCAGTAGCTACTACTAGTAGTAGCAGCAGTAGCAGTATCTACTGCTAGCAATATATGCAGTAGAGCAGTAGCAGCACTATCATCACCACCTATTGCTGTTTCTACTTTCCCTTTTTAACCGTCATGTTTTATAAACAACCTCTTTCGCACTTCGTTCTCTACCGTTACTGTTGAAACTTAGTAACAAAAATAGGTCTTGATGTCGGATAACGAGTGTCGCCGGCGGGAAGACCAACCTCATAGACATGCTGCCTCGCCGGATTTTAAAAGCATGATGGCCAACCTGCTTATATCACCCCACTTGACATTGTTTATCGCAGTTTTTGTTTTACTGCTGTAGTACTGAAGTGTGTACTCCAGTACACTTAAACATGCGTTTTTTGTCGGTTTTCGAGTGTTGCCGACGGGCAGATCAACCTCATAGACAAGCGGTCTCGTCGGTTTTTAAAGCACGTTGGCAGTGCTACTAATATCACCCCACTTGAGACCGTTTATCGCAATGTTGGTTCTACTGCTGTATAACTGAAGTTCCGAAAGTAGTAAAAACAAAAAGACGTCTTGTCGTCGGATAACGAGTGTCGCCGACTGGACGATCAACCTCAAAGATGCGTGGCCTCACCGGTTTTTTACAGCATGATGGCCGGGCTACTAATATCACCTGGTTTGAATTTCTTTATCGACCTTTTACTGCTGTTTTACTGAAATTTGCCCTGAAATTGACTCGAAATGGCGTTTTTGTCGGTTTTTGAGTGTTGCCAGCGTCTACTATTAAAATACTAGAACTATCGTTGAAGGTGATGAATACCACCGCTTTTTTGCTCAAGTCGATGATGGGCAAAATCAAGAATAATAAATGTCTAAATTATCTGTTAATTTCTTAATGTGAAAGAAATTCTAATTAAAACAAATGTCCATAATCCTGTAAAAAAAAATGCAGAATCGAAAAACCATTAATGCAGAGACACATCCTATCATCCCGTGTGAACTGTATGTTAGGTGTAATAACAATCCATGAAAAGCGTTAAAGTGAAAGCCACATGAAGTTCATTATGGAGTGAAAAACTCTTGAAAAACTCTTAAGTCAAATAAAGGGCTGTGATTCTGTAATAAATTAGCCATCAACAATTTGTGATGTAGACGGACATAAAGTAATCAGTTATTACGTGTACATGAAGTTTGGGAAGAATCAATTCGAAAATGTTTGAGAAAAAAAATATGTGTTATACAATATTAGAGTGGAAATCTCAAAGTCAAACAAAAGGCCATACGTCTGTAATAAATTAGGCGTTTGGAACAATCAATTCCAAAATGTTTGAGAACAAAATGTTAACAGGTCAATTATACAAAGGTCAATTATACAATATTAAAGAGGCACTACCTATATCTACGCGATTTTTAATGTAAAATATTAAATACTCAATATTACTGCATTTATATGTATACAAAGCTATTTTATGGGTATTCTAAAAAGAAACATGGTTCGTATTCCAGTTCTGTAAATTATTAATTTTGATCAAAACAATATCTTGAATAAAATGCTGCCCAGCCGTTTATTCCTGCCGGAGAACTACGAGTTTTTACGATTTTCTCGGACATGCGCAATGCGATTACAAACTATTCGGCGCAGTTCCGATAGCAAACGAATCGATCGGAACTCTTCGCTAATCAGACGAGGTAGTTCCGATTGTAAACGAATAAGATCGGAAAACTCCGCAATCGGCTTGTCTAAAACAATTACGAATACAATTTCAAAAATCCGATCTTTTCAATCCTGTTTTTCCCCAGCAAAACGCATATTACATTGGGTGAAATTATTGCCATTTACCTTTTTCATAGTCCTCTTTATAATTAAGTAAAGTTTATATCAATTGGTGGACAAAAAGATATAGGTAGAGCCAGTGAAAAATCTAAGTCAAACAAAGGGCCATAATTCTGTAATAACTTAGGCAATCAATGAAGGGTGATGTAGAGGGACATACGTTCATTAGTTGTTATGGGTATATGAGGTTTAGGAACAATCCATTCAAAAGTGTTTGAGATATGCAAGTATTAAAATGTGTTACCCGACGGGACGCGACGCGACGGGACAAAATCAGTGATGGGTGATGTAGAGGGACATAAGTTCATCAGTTGTAGTGAGTATATGACGTTTGGGAACAATCCATTCAAAAGTATTTGAGATATAAAAAAAAAAAGTATGCAAGTATTAAAAATGTGTTACGCGACGGGATGTGACGCGACGGGACAACATGTGTGACGGGACTCGACGCGACGGTACGGGACGGGACGGGACGTTGGGACAACGTGATTCCTATATAGCCCCCACTTCATTTTGTGAAAGCGAGGGTATAATAAAAACATCTTCATCTGGTTGGAAAAATACAGATTATTGGTCCTGGGCCCAGGGCAGACGTCCGAGTTGAAAGAATAAAATCTTTTAATATGTTTCAAAGACTCATAAACGAGTGCATATATATACCAAGTTATGTGCCCCCCTCCCACCCATATACCAAGTTATGCCCCCCCCCCACCCTCTCCCACCCCCTCCCACCCCAACCTCCTCACACACACATCCCATTTGAGGGTTTGAATCCCGTTCAGAAATTTAGGAGAAGATATGGTAACGGACGGACGGACGGAGGGACAGAACAGACGGATAATCAGATTAGTATTCCCTGTTTTATTCAAAAGATAGGTATAATGATCGTGCGTTGTGTATATAATATACCGAGGTGTTACCAGCCTCTTCGTTATTTACTATCTCCATTGTTACCAGTTCGACAGAAAACGACACATCAGTCGTCTTCTTGGATTGTCGTTTTTTTTAAATACCACGTGTTCCTGTCTCCTAGAAACCGTGTGCTGCAGTACTAGCCGTGTGCTTTGCTTCCCGCCATAGAACTTGCGTTAAGTTACCGGGCGTGGTAAAGTTAGCAGAATGGCAGAACGGCAGGGCAGCAGAATGAAAGCAGAATGCCAGAACTACAACCATCTTCCTCATCTTAATTGCTTCCGTTCAGACAGCATACTGACCTTTTACGTTCAACAAGGCGGGGGCGGCATTCCGCTGTTTCTGTATGCTTTCGTATGAGTTTTTTGGTGCTGAAAAGGTGCATCTCATTGAAATAAACATTTTTTGTTATTAATGTCACCATCGATAACCATTAGTTTTCGCCCCATATATCAGCAGAATGAAACTTGCTGCTTTTTCGCATTCAGCAGAATGAAAAAGTTTCAAAGACACGCTGTCTTTTAAAAGTGCCCAAAAGGCCCGTGGCATTAATATAAACAGTGTTTGTACTGATCTTCCTTATCTAAAGCGCTTTTCTGTTCAGAGCTAGAGATCAGCAGAATATAACTTTTCGTCCAAGAAAAAATGAGACAATGCTGTTCGCAATCAATACGTATAATTTCCGCTGCTTCAGTCACATCAAAATGATGTAGTTAATATCGGAAGCAAAACAAAAATAGCAAAGATAGCAACAACAACAGGAAAAAATAATTACCGGTATCTCACTCATGCCGACTGTTACGATGTATAAAACATTTTGATAAAGATGAGCATACGTTTGGTTCCTGGTTCTAGGTTCTGTTCCGAGTTCCCGGTTCCCGGTTCCTTTTTCGAATCGTATTTTGAACTAGGGATCTAGGAATTGGGAACTACGCACTGGCTTCTGGTTCCCAGTTCCTGATTCCCGATTCGATCCCAATAAGAAATTGAACAATATCACTTTGATTTTTTAATTGCAAATATACCAGTTTGATGGAAAGCGACATGGGCTTTATTAAAATTGGCGAAATAAACAAGATTTTTTTCTTTTTAGAGACATGTAAACTGATAATTCGATTTCCACATAATTTGCATGTGCATTGAACACCCACTGAGGCCAGTTCCTTATTCGCTCCAAACCATCAAACTGGGATAATTAGTTCCATTTCAAAATCCAAGTTAAATTTTTCAGCTCATCATTGGTTTTGAATCGGGAACAGGGAACTAGAAACCAGAATAATGAACTAGCTTCTGTGTGTTACAGCCACATGAAACTGTGTGGAAATCATGACTGATTAAAGTGATAATTTCATACGAAAGCCGTATGGGACCAGCAACGTAATTTCTCGTAATAACGAATAAGAATTCTCGTAATAACGAGAATATTTCTCGTAATAATGAAAATAACTAGATTTTCTTTATACTTCTTTACATTTTCCTTTCAGCCACCATTTGGTGGCCCATTTACTCTCCCCTTCATGGGCCGGGGAGGGCAATCCCCCATCACGCCGAACAAAATGCAAATACAAATAAAGCCATACTATAAACCTTTTCACAATACTTTCACTCATATTTCAGGCATAAATATTATAGAGAAGATTATCTTGAGAAATAATCTGTATATAGGGTCCTTATGAAAAATAATCCAGATAGCTAGCCTGTTATCCATTTCTCTACTCAGATGTATTTACTTATTTACTTACTTCTTTCTTACTTTCCTTTTTCTTTACTTACTTTTTTACACTTCTTTACCTTCTTCTTTACTTACTTCTTTGCTTATTTACCTATTTCTTTACAATTCTTCACTTACTTCTTTACACTTCTTTATTTACTTCTTTACACTTCGTTACACTCCTTTACTTTGTTCTTTACTTCTTTACTTACTTATTTACTTCTTTACTTACTTCTTTACTTACTTCTTTACTTACTTCTTTACTTCTTTACTTACTTATTTACACTTCTTTATTTACTTCTTGACTTACTTCTTTAAACTTCTTTATTTACTTCTTTACACTTCTTTACACGTCTTTACTTTGTTCTTTACTTCTTTACTTACTTCTTTACTTACTTCTTTACTCCTTTACTTACTTCTTCACTAACTTCTTAAATTAATTATTTACTTTCTTCTTTGCTTATTTACCTATTTCTTTACAATTCTTTACTTACTTCTTTACTTCTTTACACTTCTTTATTTACTTCTTCACTAACTTCTTTAATTAATTATTTACTTTTTTCTTTGCTTATTTACCTATTTCTTTACAATTCTTCACTTACTTCTTTAAACTTCTTTATTTACTTCTTTACATTTCTTTACACGTCTTTACTTTGTTCTTTACTTCTTTACTTACTTCTTTACTTACTTATTTACTTCTTTACTTACTTCTTTACACTTCTTTATTTACTTATTTACACTTCTTTATTTACTTCTTTTCACTTCCTTATTTTTTTCTTTAATCTTCTGTACTAACTTTTTTACTTACTTATTTTACAATTCATTACATTTGTTTAATTCTTACACTTCTTTACCTCTTTACACTTCTTTACTTACTTCTTTACCTCTTTACACTTCTTCGCTAACTTCTTTACCTCTTTACACTTCGTTACTTACTTCTTTACTTACTTCTTCATTAACTTCTTTAATTAATTATTTACTTTCTTCTTTGCTTATTTACCTATTTCTTTACAATTCTTCACTTACTTCTTTACACTTCTTTACTTACTTCTTGACTTACTTCTTTACTTACTTCTTTACTTCTTTACCTCTGTACACTTCTTCACTTACTTCTTTACCTCTTTACACTTCTTTACTTACTTTTTTACTTACTTCTTTACCCTTCTTTACTTACTCCTTAACACTTCTGTACTTACTTTTGAACTTCTTTAATTACTTATTTACTTACTTCTTTACTTTTTTACTTACTTCTTTAAACTTCTTTACTTTCTTCTTTACGCTTCTGTACATATTTACTTTCTTCTGTACTAACTTCTGAACTTACTTCTTTACAATTATTTACTTACTTCTTTACACTTCTATACTTACTTCTTTACTTCTTTACACTTCTTTACTTCTTTCTTCAAGCTTCTTTACTTACTTCTTTACTTACTTCTTTACACTTCTTTACACTTCTTTACTTTCTTTTTTTACTTCTTTACACACCTTTACTTTCTTTTTTTACTTCTTTGCACATCTTTACTAACTTCTTTACTTTTTTACTTACTTCTTTACTTATATCTTTACTTGCTTCTTTACTTCTTTAATTGCTTCTTTATAATTAATTATGTATTCATTACTTACTTCTTTACACTTCTTTACTTACTTCTTTACACGTTTTCTTACTTATTCATTTACTTATTTCTTTACTTCTTTATTATTTACACACTTCTTTACTTGTTTACTGCTTTACTTACTTACTTACCTACGTACGTCCTTACGCACTGTACTTACTTACTGGCGCTGGCTGGCTGGACTGGCTAGGTTGGCTGGCTGGGCTGACTGGGCTGACTGACTGGATGACTGGCTGGCTTGCTTTGTCTTGCCTTGCTTTGTCTTGCCTTGCCTTGCCTTGCCTTGCCTGTCTTGCCTTGCCTTACATTGCTTTGTCTTGCCTTGCCTTTTGCATTGCCTTGCCTTGCCTTACCTTGCATGCTTGCCTAATAACTTACTTATGTTATATATGTATTACGTAAATGTTGATTTTAGGCTTTTTTCGATTGAATGGATTCTCACATTTTAAGAACTAAAGCTACACATGATAACATAGACCTACATAGGCAGTATTTATATCCTTGATGATACAGAGTCAAACTGTAGACTGTACTGAGAAATAACCGGATTTAAGCGACAAAAGTACCAGTAAGGAGCAGCACAGGTAACACCGCGGTTGACATGTGTAAATTTCCACTACGGTTCGAGTACGGACTACTACGACCTAGTACGGACTAGTATAGAGTTTCACGAGCGTGTCACGGTTCCCCACGCGGTCGCAATCGCGCAATAAAAAGGCCTTCATTTCAACATGCATTTCATTCCACTTCCAGTGCTGAGACTGTCAACAACAACTTCTGCTAGATCTACTGCTACTAGAACTGCTACTAGAACTGCTAGCCACAACTTCTGCTGGAACTTCTACTACTTCTACTATTAGAACTGCTAGCACCACACCATGCCACCAAGGGAAAGAGGCAAGGGAGGAGGCAAGGGAGCCAAGGGCAAGGCAACCACCAAGGCAACCACCAAGGCAACCACAAAGAAGTTGCAAGAGCAGGAGAAGAATGTAGGCGAAGAACAGGAGGAGGTGCCTGCTGCAGAGGAGGTGGCCAATGTAAAGACCACCAGGGCTAAGAAGAAACCCCTAAAGATCTCCAATGAGCAGGAAGACTCAATGGTAGAGTGGCTCGAAGCCAACGACTTCCTCTACAACAAGGGGAACAAAGAGTTAAAGGATGAGGTCAAGAAGGACAAGCACTAGGCGGATGAGGCCAAGGACCTAGGCTTAGATGGTAAGTAATCAATATTTAATTTTTCATTCTCTCTGTACAGTACAGTACAGTACAGTACATGGTCTTTCTCTAATAACAGACACATTTCTAGTTCAGTTCAGATTAGTTCAGATTTGTTCAGATTAGTTCAGATTAGTTCAGAGTTAATGTACATAGGTTACAGCACTGAGTCAAATTATCCTGTTTTCATATTTGTTTGCTACATGTATGATACCTTCACACTTTTATTGGTGACTAACACAATGTTTCTTCTTTTCTAATTTGTCAGGCACAGAGCTCAAGACCTGGTTCGGCTCCATGCGTACCCGGTACGGGAAGTTGACTATTGAAGGGAAGTCCGGGGATGGTGCCATTGAAAGGACAGACCGGGATAAGTGGATCCTGACCTCATTCCAGTTCATGGGGCGCCACATCGCCAGGATTCCATCAAGGGGAGGCGTGGATGTAAGTAATTATTTTTTTTAGTTTCATTTTCTCTGTACAGTACAGTACAGTACAGTACAGTACAGTACAGTACAGTACAGTACAGTACAGAGTACAGTACAGTACAGTACAGTACAGTACATGGCCTTTTTCTAATGACAGAAACATTTGTAGTTCAGTTCAGTTCAGATGTTCAGTTCAGATTAGTTCAGATTAGTTCAGATTTGTTTTCAACTGCTTTCATCTCATTACTAGAATGAAAATATTTATATGTATGTCTTGTTTTCTCATTACAGCTGAAGGAGAAGCCCATGCAGCTCATACAGCGCTACCAGGAGCAGACCATGCGTCTGCATCAAACCCAGGCGCAGCCGCAGCCACAGCCGCAGCAGGTGCAGCAGGAGTCTGCTCAGTCCTATAGTGGTAGCAGTGCTGGATTCTATTCTAGTGGTAGCGGTGGATATAGCAGTGGATATCTACCGTCTTGGCAGTACCAGTACCAACAGCCTGGACAGGAGTATCAGCTGGCAGCACTAGGACAGTCAGGCTCCTCTATGATGGCCCCTCTACCAGTGCGAACACAGACACAGACTGTGACCCAGTTCAGTGCTTCTGCTGCTACTGTTATTGCCACTACTCCTCCAGGTGTCAGGCCTCCCACTCCCAATATATCTCTGGCTCTCCAGGACACTGGTACAGAAAGTGGCACTGAGGGTGACAGTGTTGACAGTTCACAGTGATTAGAGTGATAAATTACTGATCATTGCTATTAAATTCTAATGACATTTTGTGTTTAATTTGGTGACATTTGGTGGCATTTTGGTGCTTAATTATTATTGTTCATTAAATATTATTGTTCATTGTGGTGCTTAATTATTATTGTTCATTTGGTGCTTAATTATTATTGTTCATTTGGTGCTTAATTATTATTGTTCATTTTGTGCTTATTTATTATTGTTCATTTGTTTCAGATTACTGCCATTACTGAGATTAGATTACTGAGATTACTGAGATTAGTGATAAGAATAATGACTCTAAAGACTCTAATAAATAAAAAGTGAATTATGTCTGCTGAATAAATGTGTGAAAATAAAATATGTTTCATGAGAAATGAAAAATAAAGATGCGTATTGTGAACAATAAAATTGAACAATAAAAAGTTGATACAGTGAATAAAGATGGGATTAAAAAAGATGTTATTAAAATTAAAATAATGTGATGTTTTCCAAAAATTACCAAATGTGCTGTGTTTGATATGTGTTTGATATGTACAATAATGAATGTTTTTGAAATAATTGATTAGCAATAAAAGAACCAAAAAAACAACAAAAGAAAAGATGTTTCATATAAAACATTTAGAATAAGAAAAAAAACATCAAAGAATTTCAAATTTTCCAAAACATTTTCAAACTTTTGTCATTTGTCAAAATATTTCTAACTTTAAAAAATCGCTTTATTATTGAGAAGCATCATGAGTTGCTAGATTCTTCTTGGACTATGTGGGTGGCCCTTAAAAGGGCCGTTGTATGTTGCATCCATGGGTGTACTTTGCCTGGCCCTTAACAGGCCCGTTCCATCCATGGATGTAGTTTAGACCATGTTATCCTGCCATGGTACTGCCCCAGCAGGTGATTTGTAGTAGGCCTTCAGGTACAGTCTTTGCTCCTTGGCTGCCTTTGTTCTGCAGTTGCCGCCCCTAGATGGACCCATGTCATCCATGTTGGCACCGTCTCTCCAAGCCGCTGTGGGATGATTTGGTTGTTTGCATCTTCCTGATCTAGGAGGTTGGTGAGCAGACATCCAAACCTGTTGGCCAGGATGCCAAAGGCATTCTCCACTACTCGCCTAGCCCTGGAGAGTCTGTAGTTGAAGATCCTCTCATCATTGGTCATGTTGCGACTTGAGAAAGGCTTCATGAGCCATGTCCTCAGAGCGAAGGCGTCATCTCCAATGATGAAGTAGTGCATGTTACGGTCATCTCCAGGAAGAGGGACTGCTGGTGGGAAGCCAATGGTACCATTTTCAATGGCCTCCTTCAGTTTGCACTGGTTCCAGATTTGAGCATCGTTAATAGCCAGAGTTATGTGGAGGCACTCACTGTTTTGTAAGCTAGCTCTGCTATTGTAATGATCGTTAATTGCGCATGCGCAACCCGTTACATCCTCTCCCTGCCAAAATTAAAGAGGACTGTATGTACTTTTTCATGTTGAGTAAAAACCTGAATTGTTCTCCCTTTCCTTTAAGTCATCTTCTGTATTAGTTTGCACTAGCGTAATGGTCAGATGTTAAGATGTACTCCGTCTACTTTAAATTCATGATGCTTTGAAAATAATCAGATTTTTGAGGATACTGTTTTTTGTCTGGAGAGAAATGCTTTATCTCGTAACGTAAGCATATTCAGCTTTGTCAGGGACTGTAGACAGACAGGTCCTATAATAAACAGGTCCTGGCTTTATATCGCCGTTTATTATGATGATTTTTGCTCTAAGAATATTTCGATAATACTGGAGTTTTGAATAAACATTTTATTTAAGCCTTTTGGGGCTTCACTAAGTTGGGCCATGCCCTCTCTTGTTTAAGCCTATTGGGTCTTCATCTTTTGTTTAAGCCTTTTTGAGGCTCCTTTAAGAGTATCAGGCTTATGGGCCATGCCCTCTTTTGTGAAACAGCCATATATGTATGTGTTGCCGGCAGCCCGCTATTTGGAGCCGCGTCCAATATTTGCCAGACAGGGTTTACATTTAAACAATTTAATAAATGATAATATTGTCTTATGTGTTTGTCAAGTTGGTGCCTTCCTAATAATATGAACTCTATCACCTCAAATACTGCGTGCATTTAAATGCTGCTGGTGTGCGGACGTGTTTGACGAGAAACGTTCTCGCAATAACAAAGTCTCGTTATTACGACTATTTCTCATTATTAGTAATTATTCTCATTAGTGCGTAGTGCGTGCTTAAGTGCGTGCGAGCGAGCGAGCGTGCGTGCGTGCGTGCTTACGTATATTATATAAACGAATTTAAACAGTCAGGACAAACCCCCAAAATAGAGCGTCGAATTAAGAGTTACCAACTCATTATTTATTTTACACATATTCAATCACGGGTATTTTAATAATCCATGAATAAACCTATTTATTTTATGATAATCAATGAAATACTGTGTTTTATCAGTGAAATATAAGTGTTATTCCACACTGTGGAATATAGAGTTTTATTTCCACAGTAGCTGCCGGGACTACTTTTTTAATGTCACAAATGCATGCACAGTAACTGTAACACGGATCACAATATATTCCTACTGTTATACTGTTAAATGTAATTACTTCCTTTCTGTGACGTTAATGGTTTGGAAAAAAAGTGACGTCATGTAACGTTTCGTTACGTCATCGTGACTAGGAAAGAAGCGTGTGCAAAACGGTTTCGTTACTGAAATTGTTTAAATAATTGTGTAAAATCATAAAATAAAAAGAAAATTTGTTGTTTTGTCGTGAATAACGTATGTTATTTCATCTCGAAGTGAGCAAAGTTTTATATTTTCACTCATGCTTCGCATTCGTGAAAATATAACGTTTTCTCACTTCTCAATGAAATAAAATATGTTATTCACTCCAAACCAACAAATATCCTCTTAGTCTATATACTTTTAATCGGCACATATGCATTAGTATATGGCCTGAACACATGGAAAGAGTTTTGATAAACCGTGTTATAGTGTAACGTTGCCGTTATTTGGCGGGTTAGTTTCTTTAAGGTGATTAAAAAAAAAACTTGTAAATGTGCTTTTAAAATGTTTGTTCTCATCCTATTGTAAAATGTTAATAAGTTGTATATAGATTTATTGTGGACTCTATGATGACGTCTGCCTAAATCCTTAAAGGACGGTAACGTTTGATGGTTGTCTTAAATATTGTGTTGTCGTACCCTTAACGATTTGTTCTCTTGTTGCTCTGGCTTCTACCAAGTCAATGAGTACTTACTTTGTGGCTTTCTAGGCTTTTTTTGTATTATATATAAATGATCACTTATTTGTTTTAATTAAATTGCCTATTAATGATGTCTTGTTTGTTAGAGAATATAACCTGGCGGGGATGTCTTTATTTACGCTATTATATTTATTGGGATGACATTAGGGTAAGAGTGACGTTTGGTGCAGCATAGAACCTGGTTTAAACCCCAGCGGCCTTTTTTGACACTGACCGTTCCATGGCGGTAGCCCTATTGTTAACCCTTTTATGTTTGTGGTGTCATATCTTGCCTTTTTATATTTTAATAGTAGACGCCGGCAACACTCGACCGAGACAAAAAGCCATTTCGAGTCTATTTCAGTGCAAATTTTGTGCAAATGTCAGTAATACAGAAGTAGAACTAAAACGTCGATAAAGAATTTCAAACAAGACGATATTAGTAGCTGAGCCATTATGCTTTAAAAACCCTGTAATACCACGTATCTATGAGGTTGATCTTTTCGTTGGCAACACCCGTAATCCGACAGAAAACGCATGTCCAAACGTATTCGAGTACACACTTCAGTACTACAGCAGTAGGACAATAACTGCGATAAACAATGTCAAGTGGGTGATATTAGTAGTTTGACCATCAGGCTTTTAAAATCCGGTGAGGCCGCATGTCTATGAGGTTGATCTTCCCGCCGGCGACACTCGTTATCCGACAACAATACCTATTTCTGTTACTAAGTTTCAACAGTAACGGTAGAGAACGAAGTGCTAAAGAGGTTGTCTTTAAAACATGATGGTTAAAAAGGAAAGTTACTTCATACGTTAGACAGGTTTTGCATCCAGTGTGGTATACATGAATGGTCCAAAGCTTTACTCACAAAGAGAATTGAATTGGGGTTTTAAGGCGCACCAACACATGAAATGTTACATGGCGCCTAACAAGAACAAACATGCCAGGCTCATCCTCCATGTACATCTAGATAACATATGGGGAACGGGCCTAGAACCGTCTCACCCTGAACTGCAGAGTTGCTGCAAATTCTACTGTAGACACTTTATTTACGCTGGAGCCACGTTATAGTTTTTCTGCCACTGATCTAGTCATATGAGCGAGATGACACCTGAAACAATGCAGGGTCATGATAGAGACCTTTAATGAGCATGAACAAAAAATGATAAAATGAACATGAATTTGTGGGGGGGGGGGGGGGGGGCCTACCCCTCTGTCTACCCCTCTGCCTTCCCTTTCAACGGGATCTGCAGTGGACCTATTATTTACCCCGTAACCACCCCGTAACCACACGGGGCTACTCACAAAGAGATACATGACAGTAGTTTGTGAGGGTTAATTTTCTACTCCTGCTGCTGTTCTATAACTCAAGGCACTATTGTGAGACCGGTCTTATGCTTATGTCATATCGACGACTTGTCTGATACTGTACACTCCCGACTACGACTATTTTCGGATGGTTGCCTTTTTCACAGACTTATCAGACAAAGTTTGACCACACACTACTACTGGACGGCGTATCCTCTCTAGAAAAATAGGGCATGAGATTCTGCACCAGCAAATGGTACCTCTTGAGAATCAACAAATCAACAAATCTAGTCACATCTATTATCTAAATACATGTATGCTGTATAACAAAGAAACCAGAACCCTCTCTTGGAGTAAACATTTCAGAGGACCTCAAGTGTGGACCCCATATTACAGCAGTTGTCAAGAAAGCAAACTCCATAGTATGCTTTTTCAGAAGGACTATCAGACTATGGCCCAAAACATGCGTACGTCAGTGATAGAATATGCCTCGATTGTTTGGGATCCCTACTTCTCCAAGATATCAATGTGCTGGACCACATCCAAAATCAGGCTGCTTTATTTATCTCCGGCGACTACAAGACCATGGAGGGAAGGTGCGTGTTGATGATGCTGGTAGAGCTGGACCTACCTTCCCAATACGAAGGTAGAAAACTGAATAGACTTATGTGTTCTACTAGAAAGTGGTCGGATGTTTAGTATATGCTATACCCGCTAAGGAGTGTTCAGTCGGACCGAAAGCAAAAAAAGATACTACGAAGCAAACCGTATCAGCGACAATCAATAATACATGTTTTTAAGAGAAACAATTTAACACAGAACAATTAAAAAACTCCTTCTTTAGTAAAGCTTCGGTGAAGTGGGCCATCTTATTCTAAGTGATAGTGTAGTCAGTGCACATGCAGTACCGGGCTTTCAAACAACCGTCCAAGCTTGTTACTAAACATTTACAATTTGCGTATGCTGCAACACGCCCTGTGTTGCATTTAATCAGATTCAGATCATTTCATGAATCTAACTGGCCGCCCAATAACCATCTTCTGATTTTAAAAATCCTCCGTCTCCTCTGAGTAACGTATTATGCATGTATTACCCAGAGCATGCCACCGGTAGTGTGTCTGTTAATAGTTCGTAGTCTATACTCTGGGTTGAAAATGTATTTTAATATCCCAGGTTCTGTCACAAATTGATCCTTCATTAAATTCATAACATAGTGCATATTTTCTTCACCGATTTCTGGCTGTGAGAATACAAAACAGCCCATTTCCTTTTAATTTTTCGATATAATGACATAGTGGATTGTTCTTCGTGTAACGCAACATTTTGTGACACCTGAAATAAACATATATGAACTGAAATTATTAGCACATTAAACCTTTTTGTCGTACAGTTAACTCCATGAACCTATTTATGTCGTACACACGAAGTTATCGACCATAAACGTTATACGACAACTAGCCTATTAAATAAATGCTTCATACTTGCGTAATATTTGCTATTGTTGAAGATTTGATATATGACAATAAGTAATTGTTCTTTAAACACTATAAAAAACCATGAAGGCATGGGATTTCACTGAAGGCTCAACCAATGTGTTTTTTTTTTAATAAATGTTTGTGTTGTTACATAACCACAACAATGAAGACAGACGACGAAACTGCATGCATGTCTCCACATGATGGACGCCCACTTGATGGATGCAATGAATAAAATACTTCTTCATCAATGAAGAATATAACAAAATGTACTCTCGATATCGTCGGTCAAATGTTGTGATCCGCCATTTTGTACACATTCAACCAATGGCGCTGCCAGCGCCAAAAATCTCTACACGTTCACCCAACCTGATATTTGAGCAAAGAAAACATACTTGCGACGAGCATACCTATTGAGATGGTGCTCTACTGCTGCTACTCCTGACAGTAGTTAGCAGTAGCAATAGCATTAGCGACTGACAGTAGCAGTTGCAGTAGCAGCAGCAAACATATGATGGTTGCGAAAGGGGTTGTCTGTTTAACATGATGGTGGGAAAGTAGAAACTACATACTTGCGCAAAGAAAACATACTTTCGATGAGTATACCTATTGACATGGTGCTCTACTGCTGCTATTGCTGGCAGTAGTCAGCAGTAGCAGTAGCAGTAGCAGTAGCAGTAGCAGTAGCAAACATATGATGGTTACGAAAGGGGTTGTCTGTTAAACGTGATGGTGGGAAAGTAGAAACAACATACTTGCGCAAAGAGAACATACTTGCGATGAGAATACCTATTGATATGGTGCTCTGCTGCTGCTACTGCTGGACGTAGCTACTGCTACTGCTGCTACTGCTGGCAGTAGTTAGCAATAGCAAACATATGATGGTTTCGATGAGTATACCTATCGATATGGTGCTCTACTGCTGCTACTGCTGGCACAGTAGCTACTGCTACCGCTGCTACTGCTGCTATACTGCTGGCGGTAGTTAGCAGTAGCAGTAGTTACCGGCAGTAGCAGTAGCAGTAGCGGTAGCCATGGTCCCACTACGTGTGGCGACCAGTCATAAACTGACAAATTTTGCGCGCGTGGCGTCGTTGCATGCTTCGGAGGATCACCGAATCACGAATCGAATCTAATTCTCGGACACAAGAGTGCTTTTTTAAATTAAACTTAGAAATAAGTTGGTTAACTGGAAAGTCATTAAAATGTCAATTAAAATTGATAGAAAACTATTTATAAAATATTATTTATATGATGTGCGTGATAATTTGACGCCGTGACGGGGCTATCCCAACTATTTTCTAGTCTTTCAGAACTATTTTCAGATCTGTTAGTACAACAAACAGTAAACAACAGTGAAAACAACGCAGGCTACATTACTGATTAAACCTAAAAACCGTGGCGTTTGAAATACACAAGTTAAAAACTGTGATTTAATATTGGTATGGCATATATATACACACATTAGCTATGAATAGTTATTGAACGACATAGTGTGAAATCAAAAATCATGGAAACTCGTAAAAAGTCGTGAACCTCAGGAGTAATGCTTCATTTGCTCGATATGACCGGGTACTTCAATAAGGGACGGACGTGATATGACCGGGTACTTCAATAAGGGACGGACGGGATATTACCGGGTACTTCAATATGGGACGGACGGGATATTACCGGGTACTTCAATAAGGGACGGACGTGATATGACCGGGTACTTCAATAAGGGACGGGCGTGATATTACCGGGTACTTCAATAAGGGACGGACGTGATATGACCGGGTACTTCAATAAGGGACGGACGTGATATTACCGGGTACTTCAATAAGGGACGGACGTGATATTTCCGGATACTTCAATAAGGGACGGACGTGATATTACCGGGTACTTCAATAAGGGACGGACGTGATATTACCGGGTACTTCAATTAGGGACGGACGTGATATTACCGGGTACTTCAATAAGGGACGGACGTTTCCATTTTTAGCTCTACTGGCTAAATGCCACGTAATGTATTGCCTGTGGTCCGCCGTCCGTCTGTTAACGTTTGCACGTTGAATACGATAGGGTTCATTTTTAATTTGATCTTTACCGTGTGTATATGTGTGTATTTCTAAGGATTATAGTCCCTCCACCTACGACAGGCGTCCTACCCGACGATTATAGGCACAGTGTCTGGACTTTTATCTGTGTGTTGTTGTGTGATGTGATGATATGTCTACTTGAAGCAGCGAACTCAATGGTTTCTTTAAAGTGCTGCCACACTGGAATACCACGCCGTAGTAGACATGATACCCCCACCCACCCAGTCACATTATTCTGACACTGGTCAAGCAGTTGTAGCACTACCCCTTATTTGATCGTCAGGCAAGGGTTACAAGTGACTACTCCATTTTGAAAGTCTTTGGTATGACGCGGTCAGGGGACTCGAACCCACGACCTCCGAATGCAAGGCAGTCGCTATAACCACTACACCACAATGCTTCAGTATTTGATCTTTACCAAAATGTGTAATGATATTTATATTAATGAAAGCTCGGACAAGTTAGATCAGATTAGTGACACCCGAGTTATGACCCTTGATATATTAAACAATACCATATTCTGTCTACTCTACATGTGTACGTTGAACTCTTATCTTTGACCATAACTCAGCGGAAAAGAAGATGAAATAAAAGAGATGATAGATTGATAGAAGTAACACAAGAGAACACATTCTTGACCTCTTTCTCACAAACAACCTCACACTCATAAACAAAACCACAATCATATCAGGCTTAAGCGACCATGACATCGTCTAAATAGATGTTAATTTCTCTGCCAAACTAAAACATCAGAAACCCAGACAGATGATATCCTTATATTAAAGCGCTGACTGAGATGGGATGAAGTCCATGATACTTGATTATCATCAGGATATGTTAAAATCCCAAAAATATGACACACTCAAAACCGATGATCTATGGAATTACTTCGCAAACACACTAGACACACAGCATGCCAGACGTTTGTGCCAACCAAACTGACACAAATAAGGGACAAACGTCCCTGGATCATACGAGAACTAAAACGCATCTATACAAAAAGCAACGCACATCAAACAGGTCAAAAGACAAACCTAACATGCAAAATAACAAAACTTGCATGCCAAAACTATCTTGAATGCATACTGAATGTAAACCAAGATAGTAACAACACATAAAACACAAACAAACCAAACTATATATTGCAAACTGGTGGGGTTGCGCTGATGTTGCTGCATTTGCGGATGAAATTCCATGCCCCACGTGTGTCCCAGTCAGCTAATGTGTGCAGGTCCTGTTGGAGTGATTCACAATCTCTGGTGTTTTTATGGTCCTGTAAACGTCGGCAAAGAGTCTTGTTTTTAACAAATGTTTTCTGGTAAGTCGTTTATGAAGAGGACGAAAAACATGTGGCCCAGTACGACTGGAACACTGTCGGATGATGACTCTTCAACCACTACTTGCTGTGAACGGTTTGAAAGGAAGGACTCTATCGAGCGATAGATGCTGACCCGGATGCCATAGTGATATATCTTTCTGAGTAGACGTCGGTGCGGAACACGGTCAACGGCTTTTGAAAAGTCAAGTATGACCATGTCGATCTGTAGACCTTTCTCTAGTGCAGAGTCTAATTCGTGGGCTAAATTGACTAGTTGTGTCTCGCAGCTCCTTCTCATTCGGAAACCATGCTGGCAGTCTGTTAATATGCTGTATTGCTCTACATGTTTCAGGATGTTGCTTACTACAATATGCTCCAACATCTTATAACAAAGACAGGTCAATGAAACCGGGCGGTAGTTGGCTGCCTCATAGCGCTACCTTTTCTTGAACACTTCGGAGACATTGGCCTGCTTCCAGTCTTCTGGCACAGTTCCTGTGTGTAGGGTTCTGTTGAAGATGATGGTGTGGAAAGGAGCAAGCTCGTCCAAACACTCTTTTGGCATGCGTGCAGGTATCATGTCTGGGCCTGGTGCTTTCTATGCATTGCTCATCTGTTGTGTGACACCTTCCTCAGATACGTTGATGTCCTTCTTATAAGGGAGTGTAATCCGAGCCTTCTCTGACCTTACCAGCCCTTTTTTTACGATTTTGATATTTCATCTGGCTTGCACAGCTAGATGAAATATCAAAATTGTAAAAAGCGATTGTAAGGTCAGAGAAGTCTCGGATTAAAGGGAGTGGAGTGCCCTCCGGTTCTGGAATCTAGTATATATTTTTTTATGTCCGATTCGTTTTTTGATTGACTTCATTTTTTTGAACAGTCGATTTCGTTTTCGGATCTGGGATCTGACTGTATTGTTGATCAATGGCTTCTTTATCTTTTTGGCAGTTTGATAGGGATGTGTCGCTTCATTAGAGTTGTTAGCATGTTTACACTACTCAACTTTTATAATCGGTCACCCAGGTTTTTTGAAAATAACACGAATAGTAAAAACTGGAAATCACCGAAACACATACCAATATTTTATTAAGTTTATCAACAAGGTTTTAGTTCAATCAATGCAGATTAAGTTTTATAAATCGCTAGCGATATTTGTTAAACGACGCCAGTTAAAATTTCAAAATGAAAATATATAATTCTTAAAAAATATATAATTCTTTGAAAAGTGACCGATTATAAAAGTTGAGTAGTGTAGTGTCACTTGTCTGATCTAACTGGTTTTCGAACTTGTTTGAGCTTTTAATCACATCAACAATCTGGCCAAGTTCGGTAAAGTGCAGGTGCTAGCGTAATATGGTGTTGTTTAATAAATCAAGGGCCATAACGCTGGTGTTACTAATCTGAGACTAATCTGAGACTTACTACCCTTGATTTGTTGAAAAATTCCTTGTGAACACTCTAGCACCTTCATTTTGTATTTAATCTTTAAAAACCTAGCCAGATTGTTTCTTTGTTTCAATAAAAGCTTGAAAAGGTTCAAAAACCAGTCTGATAGGATTAGTTACACCAGAGTTATGGACCTGGCTTTATTGCAAAAATCTATATTTTGCTTGTTAAATCTCATTTTTAATCTGATCTGTTCCAAACATAGCTGTGTATATCAATGAAAGCTTGAACACGTTTAATAACCACCTAAATGTTAGAAGAAACAGCAATGCTGTGGCTATATATCTGACACCCATCCTGAGCATCCCCACTCACGTGTTATAAGAGCCATGGTTAGACAGTAGAGCGTCCACATGTTCTACAGGGCCTCATGCTGATCATAGCAACTCTAAAATAGATAGTCCCTGTATCTATGAGGAACATCCATTTACTTATTTTTGATATAACACAAGCTAATTACGTAGCCTGTCACTCATAGAATCTCATAAAATAATAGAATCTGTCATTCTCACATTCTTAACTCAGACATGTAAAATATATTGTCTACAGTTCGAAAAAACGGACATTCTGGAGAACTTGCATCAGGTCAGCATTTACATAAACAGGCAAATCAGCACTATTCGAGTTTCTCCAGAAATACAATTCTAAAAATGCCTCAAATGTATACTGGAAAGTGCATTGCCTTACCTGAACTGAAGCCAGGTCCAAGTTCCACCAGAGAAGTTTTGTCCAAATGAAGGTGAAGTTCTCAATCACGTTCAAGTCTGACTTCTTTGTATTATGTCAGATTTTTTCAGTCACTGATAGTGAGAAGTCAGTTTCAGAGAGATTTTTCTGCTGCTTATGTCCTAATTGCAAGTGTACGTAAACATGGTACGTAAACATGGCATTGCCTTACACGTGTACGTAAACGTGGCATTGCCATAAACGTTGGCCAAAACTGAGAATTTCCTGACGATATGAACTAGGAACCACAATTTGGTAATTGACAGTCCATTCAACATCAGCGGGAACATCAGGTGGTCGCCATTTTCTCATTGGGGTCCTGTTTTTAGCAAAATAACAAACTGAGACTTGTGAAGCTTCATCTTCACCAATGGCCCTATCAAATAAGCTATACATCTCCGGATCTCTACGCTGTTCACGTATGAGTTATGATCTTGATAGTTGGTCGTGATCTTTGTCATTCAAACTAATAGAAGGAGAACGATCTGTTATTTTCACTGTAGTCCGTCTGAGATTCAGATGGGCTAATATCAAGAGACTTGTCAACCTCTGTAATATAAGACTGACCAATAAAAGTTTCAGCCAAATCAGTGTCAGAATAAAGATCATTCTCAATGGCTGTTTTTGCCATAGCGCGAGTAACTGCACAAGCCGGATACAAATCAGGTATTTCCTGTTCAAAGGGATCAGGAGATTGATCCAAACAGGCTTGTCAGATACAAGTGGATTAACCACGACCTTATCTCCAGCTAGGTCGTTGCCTAGTAACAAAAAGGACACCTTCAAATGGCAAAGAATTTAGATCTTTTTCCCACAGCCACAGGTCCAGTAACCAAATATGATGACAAATAAATATTATGGAGAGGGACAGTCAAATAACCGCACTTTACCCCTTGAATAAGTACATTAAAACTAGAAAAAGTCTTCTCGGGAAAAGGCAGGATATTTGCTAATATATATATTTATTTATTTTTTATTCCAAATACAAAAGACCTTTAAGTCCATGAGTACACAGGTACAACACAATACATATATATACACACGGCAATAAATGGCACCATATAACAACTATTTTGTCACATATCTTTTTTTTTTGTCATACATTTTCTCCATTTCTCACTAACTAAGAAGTGTTTCAGTTCAAGATTCGTTCTCTTGGGAGAGTAAAAGAGTATATATTTATATATACTTCAACATGTAATATAAGAGATTGAGAAGCTCATGTGTCTCGCAAAATCTTAATAGGGATAGGCTTGGTCGAATCACCAATTGGTGATATGGAACCTTCAGACATGATTGGTTCATAAATGTCCATAACAGAATCAGACTGGGATTTTGTGACCTCAAAAATTGCATTGTTTCCAATACAAGACTTGGGTTTAGACGTTAAAGAGGTGAGGCCAGTAGGTTTTACACATTTTTGTTGTTGCTTCCTAAGAAAGCACTCAGAAATGAGGTGACCTTTCTTTTTGCAATAATTGCAAGTAATCTGAGATATGGATTTTTTTATCAGTATTCTCATTAAATGCTTGAGGTTTAGAAGTACTGGTACTTAATGTACCATGCTGAGAATTAGAAGTACTGCCGTACGAGTGAGAGAGTTTCTTAAATGAAGAATGCTGCTGAGGGCTTGATTTTTAATAAAAGAACCCATGTGAGTTAGCGAATAATCATCCGACAAACGTGCAGCATCTTCCAAAGTTTCAGCCTTTTTGCTCATCTAAATAATTTTAACATCATTGTTAATATACTGTTTGAACTCTTCAATTAGAATAAGTTGCCTCATTGTATCATGATCGCGCTCAATTTTCTTAGATGTACACCATCTATCATATAACTGTTCTTTGGTTCGAGCAAATTCAACATGTGTTTGATATTTATTTATTTCTTACAATTTCTAAACTTCTGCCTATATGCCTCTAGTAACAAATCATAGCTTTTAAGATAGTATCTTTAACAGTTTGGTATGAGGAACTTTGTTCTACAGTTCAGAATGTAAACCTCACGGGCTTTTCGAATTAAAACACTCTGTAAAAGTAATGTCCAATGTTTTATTGGCCATTTCAAATTTTCAGCAATTTTCTTAAAATGAAGAAAATATCTGTCAACTTCCTTTTCAAGAAAAAGTTGTACTAATCTAATTTGCAAATTCAATTTATGCATCTCTAATTCAAATTCTCTCCTTTTTTCTTCTTCCTGTAATATTATTTCTTTCTCTTTCATTTGAATTTCATTTTTCTCTCATTTCATTTTCTAATTTCAATTTTTCCAGTTCTAGTTTCCTCAGTTCAATTTCTTTTATATTTTGTAAGTCAGTTTCTTTTAATTTTAAATCACATGCTGTTTCGCCAGCAAATTGAATGCATCCTCTCCAAAAAATTCTTCATCAACCAAAGATTGCACCAAAATATTTTTAATCTTAGATTTTCTCATAGAAGATTTACATTTCGATAATTTGTAATGTTTTGCGAGCAAGAGCAATTCATCTTTTTTTTTAAGTGAATCAAACTCTTCCTGGGTAGGCGTAGCAACAAATCTCTCAAGTTCAACAACATTTTGATAGTAGCTGGTTTCACTCTTTATAATACTGAAAATGAACAAAATGTACAATTAATTTTGTGCTTTTATTATTTATTTATTATTTTATTATTTCCAAAAGCAATGTATAAATTATTAAAGCACTGAACATTTTTCTATCCCGGACGAGTCCCCAATTTCTGTTACAAGTTTTAAATGTAACGAGGCAAAACCAGCAACACAAATATAATTAACAAATTCATTTTCATAAAATATTCCCTTACAGAATACACATATCCAGTTTTTCATTAATATCCAATTTTTGAATTAAGTCCAAATAAAATTATCCAATGTTTCTTTAATTCACATTAGCAATTGTCTCAATTAATTCAAAACACTAAGTGTCTCTTTAATCCAAATGTTAATTGTCCTTTTAGTTGAAATTAATTTCCAATATTTCCGGTTTAGTCTAAATATCCAATTTCACTGTTATTATGAATGAGCCCAGAGTCTGTTTATATACTGACAAAGATTGTTCCAAAAACTTCCCCACTAAAACAGTCCAATGAGAACAGTCCAAATCATCATAAATGAACTTGCATAAATAATGTGCAGAAATGGTAAAACTGTTTACATCTATTCTAATTGTAGCTGTTCTTCAAGACCAAATCAATAATAAACATGCAATGCAACATGTAAACTTTGAGATATAGGCAACACGTGACATCGGTTTGCACTTGACAGTAAACGTGGCATTGCCTTGCACGTGTTAGTAAACGTGACATTGCCTTGTACGTGATAGTAGACGTGACACATTGCATTGCATGTTTTACTAAACGTGGCATTGCCTTAAACATGTAAGTAAGCGTGACATTGCCTTATACGTGTCAGTATAATTGCCATTCCTTGACTTTTTGTGAGAATTATTGGATAAGTGGAAAATGTTCGACTTTTAATTTGTTATAAAAACGAAACACGTTTCAGACATCAGACTATGCAATGTAAAGGTTATATATAAATTTTGGCCCAGCACATTTGTGCTGGTTTCTAAACTCTGTACAGTTTAGCATTATAGCTTTCAAAGTTAAAGAAATATAAAAAGATCGGACAGGGAAAGTAGCATTCAAGGAGGACAGTCAACCACAAAACACAAAAACAAACACGCAAACAGACAAACAAGAAGGCAAAAATAATAATAAATGCAAACGACATCACAAACACAAAAGGGTTGACAATAGGGCTACCGCCTTGGAACGGTCAGTGGCAAAGTAGGCCACTGGGGGGTTTAAACCGGTTCTAGGGTGCACCAATCCTCACACTTACCCTACCGTCATCCCATTAAAACAGGACAGTCTAAATAAAGAAATCCCCGCCATGATCTAATCTCTAACCGACAAGGCAGCATTAATAGGCAATATAAGTAAAACACAAATATGCTCGTGTAAATATAATACAAAAAACAATAGCCTAGAAAGCCACAATGAAGGTACTCAATGCATTGGCAGAAGCCAGAGCAACAAGAGAATAAACCATTAAGTGCACGACAAGAAAGATCATAGGCAAACATCAAACGCACCGTCCCAATGGGCTCTAGGTAGGCGTCATCATAGGGTCCACAGCCTGTCCGGTCATCGTACAATTAAAGAGGAAAGCATAGTGGCGAACTGTAAAAGGGTCCACCACCAAGCATGCAGTACGTTGCAAAATGGTAGGGTCATAACCCCTTTTGATAAACTTTTCAACAAGTTTAACAAAGATAGTATGAAAGTGATCATGACCAAGAATCCATGGGGAATGTCCACCGCCATATGCATGCCATCTTCGGGATGGTTAAAAGTTTGTACTATTGATTTTATGAATATTGCATTCTGCTCAACCCGGGGCTAGAGGGCGTGAGCGGTAGCTAGCATATTTCACTACCGCTCATGAACAGTCTCAATCAAACCGAGACTGCAATATTTCGTATGTGTTGTGCTCGGCCGTTTGCAAAGGTACATTATCATACTCTTTTTAACGAAGTTTATAAATCCCATCACCAAAGTCATGTTGTGATAGTCCTTGTCGCAGAAGAGTCCTTAAATTACTTTTATATTTGGAAAGAAGATCAGGGTTACGATAATAAAATTTTGCAAAGGTTTTACGAAGTTTATGGTAACGGTAACCCTGATTGAGTAGCTTTTAATAAAGTTCATATTAGCAGTTCAATCCATTCAATTCAGTATTTATATAAACGGAGAGAAACTAATAGTTAAGTAAAGGGTTTCACGTATGCAGTTTCTGACAAATAAGTGACATAAGACGTGTGCACTACTAGCCCATGTCTATAGTAAATGTGTTTGTCTTGTTGCTCTGGCTTCTGCGAAGTCAATGAGTACCTGCTTTGTGACTTTCTACGGTTTTATTTGTTGTTGTTCTTATATATTATATA
>JAWPHD010005332.1:70000-165948 GCA_037043455.1 Cyrtodaria siliqua | reverse complement strand
TATCTGCGGGATTGGACATTGGTTTTCTTCGACCATTAAAGCTACAAAGTCTCTATATCAATCGATTTTTTTCTTTGTAGGCGTGTCTTTATTTGTAACTTCATGTTCCCCAGCTCATGTCGAAATCGGGTACTAGGCGAGAAAATATAACGCAGGACATCAATTAATGTATATACATCGACCAGTGCACATCGTACCTGTACACAGGTAACATTATGATTTACAGAAGAAAACCAATTTGCCTCTTTCGGGACTCGAAAACACGACCTTCTGATTTCAATCGGTCAGGTGCTCTATCCACTGAACTATAACGCTTCTTGAGAAAATGATATACAAACTACCATTTATTATGAGGCAAACTAACTTAACATATTTGAACGCAACTCAATATGAATCCATGAATATATAGTCCATCTTGTCGGACGTGTACATTAACATTATCTGGTGTAATACTATATGTTATCAATAGGAAACTAATATTCCGCCTCAGAACAACCATATCAACTTGTTATTGTGCGCTAGTTATTATGTAATGTCCATTCAGAGTTAATAACGATAAAACAATAAATAGCCGTGGTCTAGTGGTTAAACGTACGACCATCAAAACTTAAAAGAGCAACGGCAGTGGTTCAAATTCCGTTCCGGGCAAGTTTGTTTTTTTCACATAAATTCTAAAGCCGTATATTTATCGATGTTACCTGTACGAAAGCTAAATAAATTTGTGATATTTTACGCATCGATTTCTGCCTTATATACAGACTATTGGGGTGTTCGTCTATTGGGGAAACTACTTCACAGGTGACTCATTCATATGCATGAGTTTTTACCAGTTAAAATAGAGACTCTGTAGCTTTAAGTAAGTATTTATGTGCATGTGCACTATTAGTATAAACGGTTAACCAACACCAAATGTGTACTGTAGTCAAACGCTTTACATAAGAACCTTGCTACTAAAAATATATGTGTCCGTAGATGAATAAGTATAATGAAAATAATCAATACGCCTGAGTGTTACCAGTATTGGCTTTTGTATGCTACTGTTACATTACACTGCATTAAATGTCGTCTCACTTTATTAGAGTTTGTTAAAGCAATCGTTCATTTAACGAAGAAAAACAGTGATGTACAATCCATATATGATCAAAACCGTATGTGAAGAGGAGAAACCGAAACCGAAAATTTTGGCGACCAATGTTTCCGAATTTATCTGAACAATTAATCATGAAATATCATTACCGTATAGGATAGTTATGGTTATCCATTGTGATAAAGCATAGTTTACAGGTTAAGTATTATCATTTGCAGAAATAGTTGCGTACCAAAGTACAGGTTTCACCAATGCCGTGTAACATCGTGTGGCGAGAAATGCAAATGCCGAACATGTAGTTTAAACTTATTTATTTTACATCGATTGTAACGAAACTCTATGAACTTATTTGAATCACTATCGATGTCTTCCTGAGTAGAACCGGTACTAAGCAATGCAGATAAAATGTCTTGCTCTGGGACACAACGCATATGACAATGGCGGGAATCGAACCCACGACTTTTGGATCATGTGTCCAACGCTCTACCACTAGACCAAGCGCTCCACTGCCGAACATGTGATCGCTAAATTTCCATTACAGAAGTAAGTCAATTATGAATTAATTGTGTAAACATACATATTGACAAATGCTAATTTAACAAGACTCCTGATATCAGAATACCGTGAAAGCATTACAAAATCACACTGTTTAACCCAGTGCAATTGCCTCTTTCGACCTTGAGTAGACAGCTGCAGTACACTGTAATAAATCCCATTTGCAATATGTAAATGTCGGACTTGGTGTGACGTCACGTGCATAACACTTTATATACAGGCGTGTATGCTAGGCAGACTATAGCTTGCCTCCTGCTCCAACTTTGATGCATGTAGTAATGCGTGTAGTAATGCATTTAGTAATACATGTAGTAATGCGTGTAGTTATGCATGTAGTAATGCATGTAGTAATGTGTGTAGTAATGTAATAATGCATGTAGTAATGCGTGTAGGAATGTGTGTAGTAATGCATGTAGTAATGTGTGTAGTAATGAAATAATGCAAGTAGTAATGCGTGTAGGAATGTGTGTAGTAATGCGTGTAGTAATGCGTGTAGTAATGCGTGTAGGAATATGTGTAGGAAAGTGTGTAGTAATGCGTGTAGTAATGCATGTAGTAATGCATGTAGTAATGCGTGTAGTAATGCGTGTAGTAATGTATGTAGTAATGCATGTAGTAATGCATGTAGTAATGCGTGTAGGAATGTGTAGGAATGCGTGTAGTAATGCGTGTAGTAATGCATGTAGTGATGCGTGTAGGAATGCATGTAGTAATGCATGTAGTAATGCATGCAGTAATGCGTGTAGGAATGCATGTAGTAATGCATGTAGTAATGCATGTAGTAATGCTTTTAAAGTAGCGTATATACATTTATAGTAGGACACTGTACTTTGTCCATATTGTTTTCTACTTGTTCCATGGTTTAGTACTCTACAGTATAGTGTTGTATCCTCTAAAAAAAACAGACCGCAGTAATAGGCAATATAAGTATAATACAAAGATGATTATGTATAAAGGAATATAAAAACAAAAACAAAAGCCTAGAAAGTCACAAAGCAAGTACTCAATGGCCTGGCCGAAACTAGATCAACACTAGAATAACCCATCAAGGACACGACAAGACAAGATTGAAGAAGCATTAAACGTTACCACCACTTTTAGGATAAATGCAGACGTCATCATAGGGCCACAATGTGTCGGGTCATCAGACGTCATCATAGGGCCACAATGTGTCGGGTCATCAGACGTCATCATAGGGCCACAATGTGTCGGGTCATCAGACGTCATCATAGGGCCACAATGTGTCGGGTCATCAGACGTCATCATAGGGCCACAAGTTGTCGGGTCATCAGACGTCATCATAGGGCCACAATTTGTCGGGTCATCGCACAATCAAAGAGGAAAGCATAGTGGCAAACTGAAAATTGGTCAACGACTAAACATGCAGTACGTTGCAAAATGATAGGGTTATAATCTCTTTTGATAACATTTCTAGCAAGTTTAATAAAGAGTGTATGACCAACGATCTTACGAAGTTTGTAATTCACGTCACCATAGAAGTCAGGTTGTATCAGTTGTCTTTTCATCTTGGCAAAACAGATTGCATTTATTTGGTTCTAAAATAAGACTTATGAATGTAGACCAATTAAATATAAAACGCAACTGCCAAGCTATTAAATCAACTTAGTCTTTGTCAGGAGAAATCATTGTTCAAACAGGTATATCAAACTTTAATGAACTCCTTAAATGTGCGTACAGACAAGCCATGTTGTAAGTAGCAAGACGAGAAAGTACCTGAGTTCAGCACTTATTCATTGCCATGTTGACTACTCGTTTTTATCATGGTACCCACGTTTGACTAAAGGGTTAAAACAGAAATTGCAATTTCAATAGAAAAAAACAAAAAAACAATTAAGATATATTAATAATATGGAACCAAGCGAAAGCAATGACTTTTTATTTTATTTTAAATGTGAGTTTAAATAAAACAAAGCAACTTCGTCTTAATCAGGCACGTAATGTTTTTAGGAGAATTGATCATCTTATAAGAAAGAGAATTTCGTTTCAGTAAAACAGCTAAATAGTTATTACACTAGATCAAGCAATTTTAATTCCACTGTTCCCTTTGCTATGTAACTGACCATATTGCCTTATTTTATAGTGCATATTAAAGACCGGAGTTCTTTACATGATAATATAAAGGGGATAAGAAATACAAACATTGTTAATCTTCTGAGAAGAAAAAGCCTTTTGGTGAGAAGTACAAAAGATAAATGTCAAGTATTCAGATTATCAAAGCCTCTATTTCCTTATTTAAGGTATTATAAACTATTTGCTATATTTGAATTATAGTATAGAAATACCCATCCAAGTACAACAATGTGTTTGTTATAGTTTTGCCTAAAAAACTCAATAACTAGTATAACTCCGCATGCAAAACTGAGGTCCCCATTGGGGAAATAATCCCTATTGGCTTCGAGGGACATCCTAATGAAACATCTTCTATACCGGCGGTTATTCAAAGTTTCCATGATGGCGGTTATTCAAAGTTTCCATGATATATTATATAATAGGATGATTTTTTGAATTCAAATACTTTATGATAATCAAAACTGTAAAATATGTGAAATATTGGGTGAACATTCTATGTGATATTACCTTGACTGTGGTGTGGAAGTACTTAAACGATGCCTAAACTGTGACTATTTTAAAATCTGTGCATATATATCTTCAACACAAAATAAATTGAACTGATTCAAGGGCATACATGCAGAAATCGTATATACTCGTAAAGTTAATTTATGATATCGAAGATGTCTTCAGTTGTGTATGTTTAAGTTGCAGAAACGGTGTGGGGAATGCGGTTAAATTATGAATTTTACCTAACCGGAAGTGGGTGGAGAAAATTGAAAACAAATTATTCAGTACTAAATCTCTAGAGAAACGAAATTCCTTTCCAAGGAAGAAACAAAAATAGATTTATTATTTAAATGATGTATTGGACTAAACTGTATGATGTTTAGGTTGATGATCTCCATTTAATTTTAAGGCATGACATTCCATCTCCAGTTTCCAGTTGGGTTATTAAACATATGCAAATAGAAATAGAACACTTTCGGAAAAAGGATAGCAGGTTCTGTGTCATCCACAGACACATGGCAGAAATACCATATGAACATACACACTTAACACACCTCACGAAACAACAACCATCTAGAGTTTATTACGGATGGCGGGAGGTGTACAGTACTGGTTCTACCCAGGAAAAATGGGTGGTCTGCCTCCACTACAAAAAATCTACCGTCATATATAACCTTGCATGTGTTGAAAATGATGTCACACACCATACAAAAATCTACAGTAAAAAGGAAAATATAACATGGTGGTAGATACGGACATTGTTGAATACAACAAAACAATCATTTTATTCATGAAACGTTTTTTGTGCATCATCATAACCCTAAGGAGGTAAACGAGGATTGTCCCATTAACCTAACTCACTACAACTGTACTGCGCACATTATATGGTTTATTGAGTTATGTGTGTGTTGCGGTTAGTCTTAACGAGAGAGAGAGAGAGAGAGAGAGAGAGAGTTACGATTGTCAATACAGAAAGATGGGCGTTTCTTAAATTGTGTTATTTAATTGTGTAAATTCTACCTCTAAAAAGGCGGATGAATCACATTTTAAAAAAGTTCATTCATTATATGGTTTATTGAGTTATGTGTGTGTTGCGGTTCGTCTTAACGGGAGAGAGAGAGAGAGAGAGAGAGAGAGAGAGAGAGAGTTACGATTGTCAATACAGAAAGATGGGCGTTTCTTAAATTGTGTTATTTAATTGTGTAAATTCTACCTCTAAAAAGGTGGATGAATCACATTGTAAAAAAGTTGATTCATTATGTGTTATCAAGTATTGTCATTTTAGATTTATAAACATAATAATTTGATTAATCATGCAGATATGCACTTTTCTGCCTAATAAAGGGGTGACCTCGGCGTTTATTGTGCGTAACGTTATCTGACGTCATGCACGTAACGTTGCCTGACGTCAAAAAACAAACAAAAAAAAACAACATGGCGGCGTCCTCGATAAGCGTAACATTCTGAAAAAAGGTAATAATAGTAATTAATACAGAAAATGTGGATAATCTACATGATAAATAGAATATTATGTCAGTGCCTTTTACTATCAAGTTTATTAGGCTCGGCACGAAAACGAAGAATGGCTCGGCAAAGCCTAAGCCTCGCCATTCTTCGTTTTGTAAGCCTCGCCTAATAAACTTGATAGTAAAAGGCACTGACATAATATTCTATATATGAAAACACTTAACCAAGACCTTTACACATTTTGTTGATGAATTAATTAAACACTGTGCAAAACTCATACCATATCACACAACTGGGAAAAATTCTACTCACGCTGAAACCAAAAATAATCCCAAGAATGGTCGGAAGCTTTTTTTTTCTAACAAGTTAGTTATCTACGCATGCTGTTGAGCGAAGCGTATACAACTGTTCGTCATCATTTATTCCCCTACACATTAGCATTACAAATATAAACCTGTCATCATTATACTAAATCTATATCTAGAAGAAACTAGTAATACAATACACCTGATAATTAATTGTGTTTGCCATAGGTAGCCTGAGGAAACAGCCGTTGTTAATTGTATTCGCCGGCTTTATTTTAAAGACTGTCATACTTTGAAAGACGCTAAAATATTATTTCCCGGTCACTTTGCCACTCATACACAACAGACGGAACACTCCGTTTGAAATCAGAAAAAAATCCGTTTAAATTACTGTGACATGCTCGTGCACTCGTGCAATTCTAAAAATTCGTATATTTTGTATTGTGGCAGATCTAGATGGTGGGTGAGTTGGGGTTAACATATGTCTGGATCACTCTCCCAGTACGCCACCACATTATCTTGAGCAACTGCCACCGATGTATTCAGTTGTATACTTTATTAGTATAATAGTGGTTGGGACTAACTCAGGAAAGTATCAATGTCGGTGACTGCATTTACATAAGTTTAATGCAGCTTTTAAAATATGTTAAATATATATACAATTATCAACAAAAATAAGCGAATACACAGATGAAATATGAAAAAGAATGTTCACATGAACGTATAAATAAGTCTGTCTATATATGACACGAAAGAGTTGTTGAAGTTACAACAATGATGATGATATAACGCGATTTATTTGATGCGCGAGAGCTTGCTGCGCTACTCCAATGATCGGTGATTGTCATCAAAAACCTTCTATAAGGGTTGATGATGTGATGAATAACCTCCACCGAGATTGTGTGCTGAAGTTCCTCCACTGAGGTCTGATGACAGGCCCACCACGTGTCCCGGGGGTTGTTGCTCCTATGAGAACCTGACCATGTTGTCCAGGTACGGGGATCGTCTCCACCCGCTCATATGCGATGAATCACCTAGAGGGCCTCCACCTAGGCTGTAAGGATACATACTTTTAGACGTCGGTTCATTTCGACAACAATCTTATACAATCATCGTTACACAAACAACTCTGTATCTAGTAAATATATGTGAGCCACTCTCTAATTATGACGTGTAGCAATGTATACGTATTCTACAACGCCATTGATATGCATCGGTATATATACAACTATATCATCTCACCGTTAACCATCGTTAACCAACGCACCTAATATATACTTAACCAAACAGCTAACGCACCAGTAGACAATACCTTTAATATCTCAGTAATAACAATCACTAAATCAAAACAAATTTCATTCTGAACGAGACAAATATCTTTGTCAATAACGACTGTAAATTTTAAAAAAAATCATTCAAATCACCTGTTTCCAACGGTACCAGTCGGCATATCATACATTAAAGGCATTGTTCAGTATACAACGTTATCAATTTAATCTTGTATTACAATAATTATATCTATTAAAGTTAACTTCGTATGCTAGTTGTATCAAATTAATGTTTGAGAAATGTAAAAGCTGACCGGATGTAGCAACATCGCGAAACAAAATGGCGACGCCCATTGAATACAAATGTACAATAAAATTTCATAAAATAGATATACTGACCACATATTGCCTGTGAAGTTCACCCTTTTAAAACGACTGCTCCAATCAAAGCAACTTTCAACATTCCCGCCACGACTGGAAAACAATGCACTTTATAACCAAACTATCCCCCCAACCCATCATGTCCCACGTTCATTCAGTGACACACGTGGCAACAGACGCAGTTTTCATATCTACACGAAAGGACCCTTACACCCCAGTCTGGTGTAGTTGAAGGCGTGTCTAGAATGTGGTAATAAACTGATCTGCCAGGTCAAATCAGGGTCAGTTCCCTAGAATGTAAACAAGCATGTATGATAGTGGACCATGCAATTTTGAGATGAATGCATACACACTGTATATTGATTCTCTGATCTACCTGCACGTGATGATGCAGTATGGTAGACATACATTAATTACATAAAACACACAGTTTTTATAATATTGTATAATTTATAGTTTTATGTGTGTTCATATTGTTTGAGCATAAACTATATGGCAAGCTATTTTACAGATTATTTAATGTTACAGATATCTAAAGTAGATATCAGATATTTTATATATCAAAGCAGATATCTTATATACTTGTAGATATATATTATTTAAGAAGATATCTTATAAAGTATGTCAGATATCATCATTAATAAATTAGATATCTGATTTAAATTTGTAATTCAGTTACCTTTTGATTCATACTGGTATTCAATAATGTTACATGTATCGCATTCTGCTGTTATATCAAGTGTACAAACAGCATAAAGTTTGATTAGTAGAGGATGAATTCATGCATCACTGAGAACATTCTTTTTAAAATATGATGTAGTATTTTCAGAAAAAAAGAAGAAATATATGTCCTGAGTGAATACAGTCTGAGTTCTATTTGAATTTGAATTGATTGGCATTTTGTGGACGGAGCTTTCCCTTTTATACTGTAGCCTGGGGTTTAAACAAGTTTGCTCTTTAGAGAGATAGATTGTAAAATACCTATACGTTTACATGCATTAACGCACATATAAACTCATTGAACGGCCCTGCCTACCTCCCTCTACCAACACTATACAATTGCTTGCTTTTCCGTGGTACATGAATATATCATGCAAATGGTGAATATGTTTCAACTAAGCAATGGATTAGCATATGACTGGCAGATGTGGTCAAGTAAAACAAGAGCTATGTACGACCAATACGCTCTACCCAAGATCATTTTGTGACATCTCACTCATTGTTATTGCATTTTATTTTAAACTTATATTTGAGACACGTTATCATTGCTTTAAACACAATTAGTTATATGATTTAAAAGTTTCCAGACATATTTTAAATTACACTTCACAAATCAAATGTAGACTTGTAATGCATTGTTTTAAGCGATTGTTTTACGAAAACATAATGTTTGATGGGAACAATATATTGGTTTATTTATTTTTAACATTGGAAATAATATGTCTACAGCTGATCTCAGTGTAATACTTGAAATCAAGTACTATATATTTTCTTCTAAACGCCTAAATACACCACTCTCTATAGCAGCCTTCAAAAACAGACTTGTGTACTGTTATAAAACACTTAAAGAAATAGCCATTATGAACAACAATCTAGAACCTTTCTACCAAAACTGGCAAAAATACAAAGATATTTTCGAACCTTCCTAAAATAAACTTATTACAAAAAAAAAATTTAAAATTGTGTAATTCACTGTATGAAATATTTACCAAATAATGGGATAAAAGGTAATAATATCTGAATAAAAAGTGTTTACATAGGCCAATTTAGCTGAACCAAGACCGCATCACTTTTAAAGTTGATATCATTTTAATCAATGCTCATATGTTTCCTGTTGTGAGGGGCTGCATGGGGGCTAGCATACAGAGTAAGAAAACTTAGATCTTCACTATTTTTTTTCTCTACTGTTTAACATGCTAAAATACTTCCTCTTAACAATAAAAATATTAACTGCATCTATTGCAACATGTAGTATAACTATTTGTTTACATTTTAATTAATAATGATAATATGCTTGTACTTTGTGCTCATATGAATCTTCATGAATTATTAAGATATATCATTATATTTGTAAGGTGTGTGGTGGGATGGTCCTCCCCGACCCATCACACACCTATTTACGGGGAAAATAAACGTGTCACCCAAGTGGTGATCGAAAAAAAATAAAATATATATATATATAATTATATTGGTTTATAATGCCAACTTATGTTATCGCCTCTGAAAATAAAGACATTATTAGTATTATTAGTATTATAATTAGTATTACAATATTATCTGTTCGTACTCAGAATGTTCTGCCATGTCGCTTAATTTGTATTTAATCGTTAGTAGTGCGTTTAAATCACAATACAAGTATAATATATTGCGTTTGATATCAAGTTAAAATGCATAAAATATGCCAGGTATATTGCATGGTAATATCCCATTTTACTTTCGCCTTTATATCTACGTCAATTATTCTTTAACAACCCAAACAAAAATGTTCTCCTAATATATCACTCGAATGAATTATGACACATGAGAACAAGTAAACAAACGTGTGCAGTTTGTATCAAATATAAAGCAGGAATACGTTTTTTTTATAGCCCCTTCTAAACTATATCCCGCGAAGGAACATATAATTTTGTGGAATTAGTCCTATTATAAGTTGTAACATATAATTGTTGTTTGAAAATTTACCCAGACAATTATTTGAATAAACACATGATTATGTATCCCCGTGACCTATCGTAAGGCTTATTGAAGTTGAATTTATAATAAAACAAGTGTTCGAGAATGTTGGGCTGGCAACGTAACGTGTGTAGTGACCATAACCAAGGTATAACATGCAAACTACTTCGTCACTATAGGTTTACCACCACTAATTACAGGTAATCCTCGGGGTGTAGTCGAAGGTAGTTCCGATAATAAAAAGTAATCAAAGATGACCATTACACAATTTCAACGGTAAATACATTATGATGCAAAAGGCAAGGCTAACATTCTCAGGAAATCATATACATCAACTTTCATCAACAGATATACATATTTTAGTTTTTTATTGGGAAGGGTGGTGGGTAATATAAAAGTATAAAGTTATTCATTTTCTGTTTCGATTGATCATTCCGACTATGTCTATGTGTTGTAAGCGAATCTCTGACACGGCACGTGTTACATTGGTAATTAGTGTACTGTACACAGTAGGGTCTTTGCTATATATGCATTATTTCGGCAGTTTTGGGTCTTCAAGTACATCGTCTGTTAGATTTGAAATGGAAACTATACCCGTGGTATACTACAATGGCAATGCATACGTTCCTTTTAAATCAGATTTTTTCTCAAAACACATTTCATAATGATGGAGGAACGCAAGGAAACAACGTGTAAAGGTTTTTTTTTACCATAGAATAATTGATGTCTGACTGGTTTTGCTTTTATTTGGGGGTCGTAGCCTTCAAAAGAAGGACTTAACTCAAACAATCCCAATATGGGACATGGTATACAAAGGCAATTCGAGACTGGATGAATTGTTTTTGCCATGCAAGTGAAGAAAAATGCTATTTCTGAACATGGTGAAATGCACTCAGCTTGACCACTTTTCTTGTGAAATGTATTCTTGCCCCAGCGGTCATGCAGATGTCAATACAAATATATGCACAAACATATGCATCCATGACATGATTTTATTTGAGAAAATAACAGAAAAACAGAACTATTGACCCCAGTCTGGATGCATTTCAGTGGTATTGTTATTGACAGAAATCCATATCATTGACTTCAAAGTAAGTTTCCATTTTGCCATTTGCCCTATGTATTCAATGGCCCAAAATAATACCGGTCTGACCCAACTGCTAAAAGGCGCCAATTAATAAACATTGCTTTGTTTTTTTCACGAATAGCTGTAATTATTAGCACCGGTTATTTTGAATGTACAATATACGTAACATGTACGTTGATTTGTGTTGAATGTACAATAGACGTAGCATGTACGTTGATTTGTATTGAATGTACAATAGACGTAGCATGTACGTTGATTTGTGTTGAATGTACAATCGACGTAACATGTACGTTGATTTGTGTTGAATGTACAATAGACGTAACATGTACGTTGATTTGTGTTGAATGTACAATAGACGTAGCATGTACGTTGATTTGTGTTGAATGTACAATAGACGTAGCATGTACGTTGATTTGTGTTGAATGTACAATCGACGTAACATGTACGTTGATTTGTGTTGAATGTACAATAGACGTAACATGTACGTTGATTTGTGTTGAATGTACAATAGACGTAGCATGTACGTTGATTTGTATTGAATGTACAATAGACGTAGCATGTACGTTGATTTGTGTTGAATGTATAATAGACGTAACATGTACGTTGATTTGTGTTACTTGTTTTATATGTCATAAAAGAATAATGCAATTTTGTCATTCATATATAGTCCAATTTTAAATATGAATAACTTACAAAATGACCCATGTGTTGCCAATAGATGAAGGAACTTTCACATGTATGACTGCACCATTTAAAAACATATACATTGAGATGGCAAAATATTGTATACAAGCCCGATCTTTGTGGCTTTAAAGTAGAATATCGCTTAAGCCGCTGCTAGGAGGCGTGAGAGGTGGTGCACTTTACATTACAACATTACCTCTCATGAACAGACTCAATAAAACCGAGTCTGCTACTTTTATCTCTTGTTTGTGTTTGTTGCTTTCAAGAGATCCCCTTTTCAGTATTTACTGGCATTCACACTAGCGTTTGTTTAGTGCCGTGTTGCGGCCGTAAAAAGTCTCCCGGACAACAAATCAGTAGTGTTATTACTTACTGGTCCTTTGGGATCATCAATCCCGATCTTTGTGGCTTTAAAGTAGAATATCGCTTAAGCCGGTGCTAGGAGGCGTGAGATGTATTGCACTTTAAATGACCTCTCATGAACAGACTCAATAAAACCGAGTCTGCTACTTGTATCTCTTGTTTGTGTTTGTTGCTTCCAAGCGATCCCCTTTTCAATATTTATTGTTTTACAAAAAGAAAGGAGAATTATTTACTGGTCACCATAATACGACTTCCTGTGCTGCAATGAGAGTCCTATACGTAATTATCGATATGGCGGCTTTTCTAACCTTTTCTACGGAAGAATTCCTTGATACGGATTATATAAGACGCTTGCCTCTCGTCGTGGGGAGCATGAGAGTCACTTCATTTAATTTGTTTGATTTGAACGCTTTACCCTTATACCCTTACCCCGAACTCTGATGTGTACCAAAGACACTTACTGTTATCCATGCCAAAGCAAGTTTTCGGGTTTTCTACTTAAAAGCACGTGCGATAGAAATTCGAAAAACATTCCGGGCTTAAAAAGGGGCGTACGTGCGAGCCAAAGGGGAATATCATTTTCGTACTGGGGAATATTAGTTTTTTGTTCTATCAATAAATAGCCAATTAACCAGTCAGGAAGCATTTTCCTTTTGTGTTATGTCTTTTATCTACACGTTTACCTACATGTTATCAACAATTTTGTGTTATTTCAATCATATACATTTGTATTTTTTTCGTTTTGTTTACTACAGAAAGGGGTTGTTTATGTCTGTAAAGTAGTTCATACACATAAATAGTTCACGATTACGTCAAGGATTAGTCAAAGATCCTATTCTTACCGTGAATGACTCTGTAAGATCACAAGATAAGTAATATATGAAGTTATAAATATAACGTCGAGCAGGAATAATGCACAGAATACAGTCAACCAACTACGCACGTTCAGAAAAGAACAACTACAGCCAATTCGACGGCATGCCCTAGACGGTTTGTCGATGGTTCTTCACAGGGGTCAATATTGTAAACACATAGATTTTCGTCCCATTGACCCTGTATTTAAATCTAGGGGTAAAACTGTGTGTGTTGATTGTTCTTTGGTACTCAGAGCACAAATAGTACTGCATATGCTAGTCTGCATTGTATCACACTGTAAATTAATACATTATTTAGCGTATTTGTGTATTTGAACACTTGCACCAGAGTCGAACGGGCGACCCTGGAGAAGAACGTGTTATACTGTGTAATTCCATCATTATAACATTCCAATTAAAGGACACACATATTTGACTCAAATAGCCGTCACCACCTCACCCACCTACCACACATCTGAGGCTAAATTTATGAAGTTAGTTTATATGCTTTGTATTTGTGTTAGACGAGTATATATACCAAGTTTAAAAAATATATAGACAAATGACACTACAGTTGATTTTTTTTTGTAAATCAAACATTTTGACCCATCTATCCGGGCCCCAAAGGTGACGTAGGCGGGGGAAACAGCCTAATTCTATCTTCATAACGTTTCTTTTGAGACATAATTCTTTTGAGACATAATGAACTCCAATGTGTCCTCCGCTCCTACCCACCAAACCCATAAGAAGACGTCAGAGGTCAGAGTTTGAAAAATAAAATCGTATGTTGTTTATCTTTCACAGACGAGTATATATATATATACATGCACCAAGTTAAGTGCACAATTATAACAGTGTAACTGAATTGTTAATGGAGTTGACCTATTACTCACTCCCGCTCTTCACCCTAAAGGCACATGGGGCGCAGCCAAAAATAGTTTTACTCTTGCTCGCCCATGTGGGGAAGTCATACATTAAATGTAATTGAAATCCATTCAGTGGTTTGGATGATATATGGTAACGGACTGACAAACGAACGGACAGACGGACAAACTGAAGCTTTGACAATATCACCTAACGATTTTTTAGACTTGGGGGTATTTGGAAGCAAAGTATGCGACACCGCAAATATAAGTGAATGACAATATGTGAACGATCATTGACATAAAGGCCGTTGGGGCTGGGCTGGGGACAATATGTGAACGATTATTGACATAAAAGCCGTTGGTGCTGGGCTGGGGGTGGCCAATATGTGAACGATCATTGACATAAAGGCCGTTGGGGCTGGGCTGGGGGGACAATATGTGAACGATCATTGACATAAAGGCCGTTGGTGCTGGGCTCGGGGACAATATGTGAACGATCATTGACATAAAGGCCGTTGGGACTGGGCTGGGGGGCCAATATGTGAACGATCATTGACATAAAGGCCGTTGGTGCTGGGCTGGGGGACAATATGTGAACGATCATTGACATAAAGGCCGTTGGGACTGGGCTGGGGGGTGGGGGGGACAATATGTGAACGAACATTGACATAAAGGCCGTTGGGGCTGGGCTGGGGGGACAATATGTGAAAGATCATTGACATAAAGGCCGTTGGTGCTGGGCTCGGGGACAATATGTGAACGATCATTGACATAAAGGCCGTTGGGACTGGGCTGGGGGGGGGGACAATATGTGAACGATCATTGACTTAAAGGCCGTTGGGGCTGGGCTGGGGGGACAATATGTGAACGATCATTGACATAAAGGCCGTTGGTGCTGGGCTCGGGGACAATATGTGAACGATAATTGACATAAAGGCCGTTGGGACTGGGCTGGGGGGACAATATGTGAACGATCATTGGCATAAAGGCCGTTGGTGCTGGGCTCGGGGACAATATGTGAACGATCATTGACATAAAGGCCGTTGGGACTGGGCTGGGGGGACAATATGTGAACGATCATTGACATAAAGGCCGTTGGTGCTGGGCTGGGGGACAATATGTGAACGATCATTGACATAAAGGCCGTTGGGACTGGGCTGGGGAGGGGACAATATGTGATCGATCATTGACATAAAGGCCGTTGGGGCTGGGCTGGGGGGGGACAATATGTGTACGATCATTGACATAAAGGCCGTTGGTGCTGGGCTCGGGGACAATATGTGAACGATCATTGACGAAAAGGCCGTTGGGACTGGGCTGGGGGGACAATATGTGAACGATCATTGACATAAAGGCCGTTGAGGCTGGGCTGGGGGGACAATATGTGAACGATCATTGACATGAAGGCCTTTGGTGCTGGGCGGCTCGGGGACAATATGTGAACGATCATTGACATAAAGGCCGTTGGGACTGGGCTGGGGGTGGCCAATATGTGAACGATCATTGACATAAAGGCCGTTGGGGCTGGGCTGGGGGGACAATATGTGAACGATCATTGACATAAAGGCCGTTGGTGCTGGGCTCGGGGACAATATGTGAACGATCACTGACATAAAGGCCGTTGGGGCTGGGCTGGGGGGACAATATGTGAACGATCATTGACATAAAGGCCGTTGGGACTGGACTGGGGTGGGGGGGGGGGCAATATGTGAACGATCATTGACATAAAGGCCGTTAGTGCTGGGCTGGGGGACAAAATGTGAATGGTCATTGACATAAAGGCGGTTGGTGCTGGGCTGGGGGGACAATATGTGAACGATCATTGACATAAAGGCCCATGGGACTGGGCTGGGGGGACAATATGTGAACGATCATTGACATAAAGGCCGTTGGTACTGGGCAGTGGGAACAATATGTAAACGATTGACATAAAGGCCGTTGGGGCATGGGTGGGGGTAAAATCAGCTTTTATGTTACACCAAACCTTACAATGACCCCATGTCATCCCAATGAAACGACGGGACAGTGTAATAAAACATATCCTGTACACGCTATATCCTCTAACAAACTAGGCAGCATTAATAGGCAATATAAGTAAGAAAAAACGTGATCATGTATATATGAATATAGAAAAGAAAAGCCTAGAAAAGCACAAAACAAAGCAAGAACTCGTTGACATGGCAGAAGCCAGAGGAAAAAGAGAATAAACTGTTAAGGGCACGACCAGACAAGATTAAATTTCAGGGTTTATGTATATAGACGTCATCATACGGTCCACAAACTTTCACATTGTCGCAGAAAGAGGTAAGTATAGTGGCGAAAATGAAGTTCGTTGCAAAATTATAGGTTGATAACCTATTTTGATAAAGAAAGAAAAAGTATAATTAACAAGTTTAATAAATAGTGTATGAAAGAAATCATGGCCAAGGATAAATGACGTCACCATAACAGTTAGTCTGTGATAGTCCTTTAGAGTTCTTTCTCTGAGCTTAGTTGTCGGTATACTAACTGTTTCATGGACATCCGGCAATCTTGATTAGTCGTTGCATATATAGAGGATCTTACATCTTACAAACGAGTTGGCAAAATTATATAATGCGAGGCTCTTGCCGAGCATTATATCATGTTTGCTAACGAGTTTAATAAATTCAATAATTATTGAGAACGAATGTTAGATTCTATTTAACACATAACTCACATATCGACTTTTATTGCATTTTGGCTGTCGCTTTAACACGCGAAACCGAGATATACCGTTGGAATTGGATCATAGTCATTATCGATATTTTTGACAGCGCATACTAGGCTAATTTGCATACTTATATAACTAGTGGTATATCGAAAATATAGAATGGTGTTATTCCACTCCCACAACGTCAGTTATGTGATAAATTGCTATAATATAGGAAGTATAACGAAGACAAATTGAAAACGCCAAATGGTATTACTTTTATTTAAGAATATGTACGCAGGTGACACCTGCTTAATAAGCGAAGTGTGATAAATACTTCAAGATTGCCACGTGTTCCTCTCGCGCTTGTATTTAGTGTGGGTCATATACTTCCGGGAGGTTTCCGGTCTAATTAGTCGAGATCTTAAACTACGGAGAAACTGTTCTCTGCAAGTTGGAGAGCTTTTAATCATGAAGTTTATTTCCTTTTATCATAACTTTAAATTGCAGTGTTTTGGTTTATATGTGTCATCGCGGTTACTTCTATTTTTGTGTAGCTACAACTAATTCATCTCTTATAAATACGTCATTTACAACAATCGACGTTTATTTTAAGCAATTCCGGAACATTTTCGCGACGAGCTGTCATGAGAAAACCGCGTTTGTTTATCAAATACAGATAGGATGTCGAGCATATTTACAACTAATGTTATGGCGTAGTCTGGCACACCCATTAGCCCAGGAAGTATCGGCAAAGATGGCGACCAGTAAATAATTTTTTTTTTTTTTTTTTAAAAAAGCGTTTAAATATTTAGGGTGCCATTTTCAGTCTGTGTCACATTTTTTATCTATTTGTGACAATTTTCATGCACTGACGTGTCAAAATTGTGAATTTATTTGCTTATAATGTATGAGTGTACGAATGCAATATGTTAGCATCAATTTAAATGGAGCAGTCGTTCTTTCTTAGAAGACACAAGACCTCTACTTTACAGTAGGTTTTATGATTGCTTAGGCATATACTAATGATCCTATAATAACAGAGCTCGAATCTGGTATTTTATTTCTGAAACTGGCATCGCCGTTTCATTAGTGTTTAACCTACTTTTCTATAAGCAACTGCTTTCGTTCCAATCCTTTTTCACATTTTGTTTCACCGATTGTATAAATATTGGAAATAAAATAAGTTTAAACAAACCTACTTTTCAATCCAATCAGATCGACCAGATTTTATTTTTTTTATAAACTCGTTTTATTTAATCTCAGATTATGTCTCTATTTTATTAAGTGCTTCACTATTTCATTAAGTGTTAAACGCGCATTGCTCTTGCGTTATAACACAATGGTACACTGCGCTCGCGGGAATGTTCATTTTCATATAAAGCCATCGTTCATTGAATTGTTGAAAAGTAGATTAACCACTAAATAAGTTATTTAATAAGTGGAATGTTAACAAAATACAAACTGAACACTCGCGCCCTACGATCGCTACATTTCGGTTTCTATTTTGTTAGACCCAACATCCGATCAGACCTTCGGATGTAAATTAACTCTGCTGTGTGTGTGTATTATCAGTGAGTGGCAATGCAGTGTTAGCTAAAAATAGATTGGGATTGCAGCAGCCGACAGAAAACACATTGTTGACCTGTTGATTGTCAGTAATTCCGATGAGTTTTAAACAGATACGACATAATTTTCTCTTCCAAGTAATTAAATACATGTAGACTTGTATGTCTCATACACTAAACATGTACACAATAACTGTATTTATGATATTCATTAGTTTTATTATTCTAAAACAGGAACACATAATTCAGCCAAATTGATCTGTTTTTCTTTTGAGCACTTTTATTTTATTGCTTTCCTTGACAAATTGTCATCCATTAGTATATGTTTAATGAATGTGTAATCTGTATACAGCAACACTGATCCACAAATACCAGACATAATGAGTATATATATGTCAACACCTTTGATAAGGTTGCATTGTATGGATCATGTTCTGCTGGCCCAATTAGCCTGTATCATAATTGGACAATTCCATTACAAGTAAGGTAGAGGATCCATATCTGCATTTTTATTTTCCTATTTGTTTTATTCATTTCTCATCAAACATTCTAAACACACATATGCGTAATCTAATTACTCGCAAGTCATCTCTAAATATGCTTATTTTATGTTATATAAATGCTCAAAATAATAACAGAAATAGCTGATCAACCTATATAAATTGAACTCCACCATACTGGTCTTGGCGGCATTTTAATAAAATGCGGTGAAGTGATATGTTTTAGAAGTTGATGAAAACGTGTTATATTTTTTATTTTGTGTGTGATGGATACATCCAAAACATTATTAGTAATCGAAGAGCAAAAACTTACAGCTGAAAGCTCTTTAATTTCAACCATTACAATTGGAATTTTATTGAAATAAAAAATATCACCAGAAGAACAACAAAATAATGACAATGTGCAACATGAGCTACCAATTAAATTCAATTCAAGAAAGCAGGAACATGATGCTCAAGTTTTATCAATTAACGATGTTACAGAAACAGATTTGATGACAAATGTAGATGTTTCTTTTGTACCATTGCTTTTATTTCCATGTAATCATGTGTGATTACACATGAACAATCATGGCTTGGAAGTGGGTCAAGACCACATGCCAAAAATAGAATTCAAAGAAGGGTGACAGAAGAAATGCTTGGCGCAAAACTGAGTATCTTGTTAGAAAGGCTAGATTAATGAAAAGGGACCACGTAGATGAGCGTGTTGTTAGAATTCTAAGAGAGATAATGACAGAATGTGTATTCAACTTAGTAAGGTCTCGCTATCCTAACCTACCAGGAGAGCCGTATACCGGTCTTTGTTGGTAATACAACACAATTGTGATATAATTTTAATATATGTACTGTTGCACAGATTATCAATAAAAGAATATGTGTATACATCAGTATTTGAGAAACAAAATACAAACAGTATAATACTAACATTTTAAAAATGATGCAAACTTCGATTGGTGAAAACATTAATAAGTGTTTAAAAAATGGATGTAAAATGCTGCAACACAAATGTACATATATTTGGAGAATTACACAAATTAAAAACATCCAAAGTAAGTGCTAAGCATGTTTATTATACACATTTTACTAACCTATAGAGCAATAGCACACTACCATGTGTTTCTTGTTCATTTGTTTACAAACAGTGGAGTCACATGATCTCATGAATACTTAGCTCCTCCCATGAATTTGAAATTTGAAATTTTGGTTTGATGATTTTATTTAATTATGGAAATCAGAAAGAACCATATAACACGATTTTCATAATAATGAAAGAAAATCAATTAAAATTCAAGCATATATTTTTTGAAAGATAACTATAACTGTTTTTTGTGATTTTTTGAAGAAAAAGTATCCCTGACATGAAACATGTTTAAATATACAAGGGAAACCACCCCCAGCCATTACCTCCCTTATATACCCCAGTTTGGTCTTTAATAGACACTAACTAATACTTAAAGGTATTTGCTGTAGTTTTCCATGCGCAGCTTTTATGGGCGATTTCTCTTCTAAAACTATTGGATGGATTTTCCTACAAATTTACAGGAATGTTGCTTTTGATGTCGAGTTGTATTTTTTTTTTTTTTTTTTTTTTTTTTTTTTTTTTTTTTTTTTTTTTTTTTTTTTATTGTCTTTATTTAAATAAAGGCCTATTATTAGATACATAAAATAGAAAAAATATAGCATTTTGTAAAAATTCAAACAAAATTAAAAAAAATAAGCATAATGGTACGGTTTCAAAAACCAATATGCATGGTGACCTATAATTTTAATTACATATGTTGTCTAAATATATGTTCAAATAAATGCCTAGGAAGTTTGAACAAATTCTGTTATTAGGAACATAACAAAAAAGGAAAATATACCATTTCTGTATAATTTCATACAAAACTTGGCCTTTTAGCATAGGGGTAGGGTTTCAATTTTTTTTTCTAAACAAGCATGGGGACCTATCATTTTTATTGCACATTTTGTTTTTATATTTGTTAAACTATGTGCTTAGAAAGTTTAAACACATTCTATTATTGGGAACATACAAAAAAAAAAAAGGAAATTGTATCATTATGGGCTAATGTGTGCATACATTGTGGTAATGGTCTCAACAGATTTTTGTAAAAAAAAATAGGTTTTACATAAAGATAAGCTTAAAATGTTATTGAAATTAAATATTCTTTACTTTAATACAATTTTAGCAGAATTGTTACCAATGAATAAATGATTAGACTTCAAAAATGTCTTATTTAGCTATTTCATGGACTTGTTCAACTTGTTGGACAGACTGACATGACGGTGGCATTACAAATTATTTTTTAAAATTTTAACAATCATGGTGACCTACCATTATTTTTGCCTTTTCTGTACAAAAAGTTTAAAGAAAATCTGTTATGCAGAAACACTACAGAAAATGTCTTTAAAGGTGCAGCATTTATTCAGAAAAGATGTTTGTTACAAGCCTTGGGTATTATGAAACTAACGCATACACAACATACACTTCAATAACATACACTTCAAGAACATACACTTCAATAACATACACTTCAATAATGTTTTCTCCCGCTTGTTAATTTAATTTTGTTAATCCATGGTTGTAATATAATTATATTATCACAACCCCATACTCAACAATCAGTGGTACAATTTTTCAGAAGATCTTGTAAATTATACTAGAAGGTTGACTGTCGCCTGCCGTGTGCTTATTTCGCTCGGTTTGGTTGCAGGTTAAAGTTTTAAGAAAAGGAGCATCGCCCTGCCAACATGAAAGTCAGAATTATTGGACATATGAACATTTCTTGAGGTAAGATGAAGATTTGAAGTTTTATGAACATTATAAGTAAATACTTCTTTAAAGTTATGGCTAAGGTTAGGTTGCAGTTTAAAGTGTGACGGACGACGACGACGGATAAAATGATCCCTAGGTGTCAGTCATGCTAGGCAGGCATCATTATTATTATTATTACTTACATACAACGTTTTGCTGCATTGTGTTAGCCAGATAGAGAACGATGAGGTCAGCTTGGTAGTACTCTACAGAAGTTATAAGTAGAATAGTGTGTTACAGGTTATGAAATGTATTTCGAGCTGGTATTATATATGTATTGTATCTGAATTTCTGAAACTTTTACACCACTTCTAGCGAAAACGGAAGTTAAGATGAACGTTTTGCATTTTTTATTTGGTGTGAACATTTTGAACCCAAATTCAAAATATATGGCGGTTACTTTCGGTTTGGTTCAGATAACGCAGATACTAGAGAAGGTTACTCCATGAACTATTTTTTATGATGCACTATGTGGTTCTCATTAATGTTACTGATGTTTTACTATAATGGAGACTATGTAAACAATAATGATAGTCTAGATACGTCAAAAGTGATTTTGGTTGCTGCGCGCTTTTATTCGCGTCTGTAGAATAGGTGTAAAAGGACATTCGCAGTGAAACAGTCTACATGGGTAACTCGCCCATTGTGTGTTATTTGTTTCATATGCACTTAGATAAAAAAAAAATATAGGCACATTTTAAATAAGAATAACATTCTCATGACGACTATTTATAACTTAGGGCACAGACATACTAATAAACAGATAGTAAACTTCCAATCTTCACCAATGAAGTAACCAAAATATAACGTGGCACTTTAACTTTTCCTTCTCTCACAATTATTCGCTGATTTTGATGATAATGCATTCAAAAGATGCATAGTGAATAGCAAAATGGGATTATAATAGTTGATGTTTGTTTTCAAAATAAGAAATTGTATAAAAATATGCTTAAAATTTAAAAATGTCATCAGGTTTCGCTTTTTCCTTAACAATCAAGGTGTTGACATAGTCAAAGTTTCCGTCAAACTGCTGATTTGCTCTAAATGTAAGAGAAAGCAAAATACTATCATTGAAAAGAAAACTAAATTTGTGATGGGATTTGGCATGAATGAAACTTGTATCTATACAACATTTCATGATATGTGTGTTTAAAGTTAAAAATATTGTGTGATCTTTTCGCACTGTTCCACGTCGTAGTGTCCAATCTATGTATAATTAGGTCTGTGCTTGGGGCTCTATGGTCTGATTAGACTGGTAATTTATAATTATTAATTATTGCGCTGTATTACTATTCCATCTACATCCATTTCACGTTTTACATTTTCATTGCATATTGTTTAAAGCAAATTACGCCTGATGTAGCTTTCTGACAGACTGATGACAACTATCTGGGTCAGTATGCCATTGATATAACTCTCTGACATGCCGATGACAACTGCCTGATTCAGTATGACATCACTTGATTAATGACAATGTTAATGAATGTGTTATTAATTAACATTCCACGCGTGGTTGCCGCGGTAGAATACAACCACTGCAATCTCACAAACACACTGTCACATGCCTGGCACGTTCATTCCTGTTAGGCGCCATATAACCTTTCATGTGTTGGTGCACCTTAAAACCCAGTTCAATTCAATTATTAATTAACCACACAATTAAGACAGTTATATGAATTAATGAGAATTAATAACATGGCTAATACGAATATTTACAAAATATCAAATGAATTCCTAACTGGAACAATACACATTAAACTGGACCAATATGAACTATACCAGTATGAACTATACCAATATGAACTATACCAATACGACATCATTTGGCCAGTTGACGAAGACTGACTTATTCTCATAACAATTATAATTATTAAGTGAACGCATTGACAGTCTTTAGTGTCGTGTAAATGACCATAGTTGGTAATTATTATAGGACCATTGCCGTCGTGATTAATGACCAACTGACCACTTGACCAGACGTGGACAGGTGCGATGTTCCGTGTACGACAGTCTCGTCTTAATAATAACCATTCTGGTTTGGTTTTATGTAATAGATAGAGTCTGGTCTCAGCGAGTTGGCTTATTTAACACCGAGATGGGCGTAGCCCATCGAGGTGTTTAAATAACCAACGAGCTGAGATAGACTCTATCTTTTTTGTAGCATGGCACACCTATTTTTTTTGGCGGCCGAGAGTGAGTCGCTAGAACCTGTCGCATGATCACGTGACAAGTGTCCTTGATCTTTTGACGGGTGCGGCATTACCTCGAAGTATTTTGACCAGAATGGTTGACTTTGAGTGTGCAAATGACGATATTTTATTGTCTCAAGTAGCCGATAAGGGGACCGACCAGGTGGGGGGTGGGGGGGGAGAATTTTTTTTTTTTAAGTTTTACTATTCGTAGAATAAGAACAGCTGTTGTAGATCTACTCAACGTCTGCGTCGTCTGAGGTTGGTTTTCAGTTGTTAGCCAAGTCCTGTTATTTCAGCAAGCACTGGTCAGTGAAACTTGAAATATGTCATCAGTACCATCAAGGACACTGGTAGACACAGGTTCCATAACTCTGTTTGGCATTTAAGCAAAAGCATGTTTTTTTTATTACTTTGAATTTCTGGTTAAAGTTCTTTTTTGACAAAGTCCAGTTATTTTAACAACTTAAAGTCGTACATCAACAAAACTTCAGTAAAGCTTGGAATATCAAGGGCACTAGCAGACACATGTTCCATATAAACTCTGAATTGCATTTAAGCAAAGTTATGTTTTTTTTGTTCGACTTCAAAATGCTGGTTAAAGTTTTTAGGCAAGTCCTTTATTTCAATAGGTGATTGTTAATTATTAATATAACTCCAGTAAAGTGTGAATGCTAGCAGACACATGTTCCATAACTCTGTATTGCATTTTAGCAAAAATATGGCCCTTTTTCTGGATAAATATTCTCTGTATTGTATTTTAGAAAATATGTAGCCTATAATTTTCGACTTAGAATTGCTTTTATTTTATTTGTTGGCAAGACCATTTATTTCAATACCCACTAGCCATATATCTCAGCCAAAGGAGCTTGACAAGTGTCATCACTTACAGACACAATCATGTTTCATAACTTTTTATTTCATTTTAGCCAGATGATATTTTCTTTTTCAGTTAAAGTTTTTTAAGCAGCTGCATTTATTTCAATAAAACCACTGCATACATCCAATAACAATGGCAAGCCTGTATATATCATTAGCCCAATAAACCCCACACAATCCCCAGATAGACAAATATTTATTCTATCCTTCAGTTACCATGTCTGCATCCATCATGTTCTCTTTCATCCCCTTCCCAACACCCTCCTCTCAACCCCCATCTCCAAATGAAAATATTGTATTATTTCTGTGTTTTTTTCCCTATTCAGTAACACTTCACTTCCACCCCCACCATCTTTAAGTTCATATTCTTTAGGTCTTGCTTTGATATTTGGTATATATGTTCACTGACCACCCCACCCCGCACCCCTACACTCTACCTCAGTCTCCACCTCGTATTAACCTTCACAATTAAGAATTGACCTTGTGAATGAACTGGCACCATGATTGGTGAGACAGAAGTGTCAGTGACCTTGTTTAAAATTGACCTTGAATAGTGAAGAATGCTGTCCTTTCGACAGCTCTTTTGTTTAATATGGATTGGATAGAACTTCATTTGCTGGTGTTAATATTTAGTTATGCTTGTACTTGTCTGCTTTCTATGTGAGCCCCCTTTTGCTCTTCTGAATTATGAATTGATTGGATGTTTTGTTTGGTAGGGGATCGTTTTGTACTGGGCAATGACTACCATGTTCCATACCATTCTTATTAACACTGGCATATATATAGCCCATGGCTTTGTCTGTAACCTGGCATTGCATGTGGCTTAAGCTGCTTCTTAAGTCCATTTACTTGTTGATGATATTCACAAAGTCCATCGCATAAGTACCAGAACACTTGTATTGTAATACTGTCATGACCACTGCATACTACATTGATTACTAACATGCCCAAAGTACATCACATCTATAACTGTCATGGCTACTCTTTTGCTTTACCTCATTTTCTACTACCATATTGCAAGTATTACTATCATGACCACTGTATATCACATTTAGTACTACCATGACTACTAAGACTAAATACCACATGTATTACTACCATGACCACTGAATACCCCATTCATTATTACCATGACCACTGAATACCCCATGTATTACTACCATGAGCTATGCATACTACATTTATTACTACCATGACCACTTGGTACCATATTTATTAATAATATACCTCATGTCAAACATCCATGTTTAATGTTCAAAGACTGTTATTTTCCCATTTTTGTAATATCGCATATCGCTTGTAATGTGGAGTGAGTCACTGAATGATAGTATTTTTTTGTAATGTCACCCCAGTATAATACTGTCTTATGATTGTGAAGTCAAAGCACGTTTATAATTATGTATTGGGATGTCCAATGCTGAAAAGTGTATGTCTACATACACAAATGAAAATCAGTGAACATTTACTAAAATTGCACAACTTTCTGAAGATGATTTGAAGTTTACTCGTGAGTTCACAGCTGAAGATTCCGAAAGAACATAAAGAACCATCCGCCAAAAAAAAATTCTAGATGCTGAGAATAAAGATTTTGAACAGAGAGAAGTGACCATGTATTTCAAAGGAAAATTTAGCAGTACCAAATATCTTTTTCAAACATATTTTTCAGTATAATAAAATAAATAGCCTTAGAAGGTTGACAAATGTTCACTGTCACCCTCACAGGATTGCAATATTAGCTGTTGGAGGTAGGGAAAAATAAAAAAATAAAAAATCGTTTTGTCGTAGGAGGGTTCGTAAAACAAATCATCAAAAAATAATGGCCTTATAACAACCATGACTTATGTATACCACATTAATTATAACCATGAATATCGTGTTCATTACTACCATGATCAATGTATACCAAATTACTACCATGATCACTTTATAACACTTTATACAACACATGTACTGCCACCATTGCCAGTGTATACTACATTTATAACTGCCATGACTAATGTTTACCACATGTATCACTACCATGATCTATGCACATCACATTTATTACAACCATAAATACTATCACTGTCTTCTACAACTCATTTCAACTTGAGATTTCAATAAACTTCTGAGCAGAAGTTGTGGATGTAGCCAGATTGGGGTTAAACATATCCATGTTGAATCCAGTGGCTGATGAAGTAGATCTACATTTATCTTATTGACTGAAGATGGAGCCATATTTTTTTCCTCTAATTGGACTCAGAGCCAGATTTTTTTTTCCCAACAATATGAGGGACTGTTTATTTTTTTTCCTTCAAGTCAGAGCCAGGATATTTTTTTTCAGCAATTCAAGGGCCAGAATATTTTTTCAAAAAAAATCTCGGGACGATTATGGACTCTGAATGGTTTGACGGAAACAACGGCGCTCCGCGAAAGCAGGAAATGGGAGAAAACAACGGCGCTCCGCGAAAGCAGGAAATGGGAGAAACTGTAAAAGAAGAAACTCGTTTCGCTATGCCAATTAATGACAGCGAAATCAAGACATTGATAGACAATCAACAGAATGCAAACACGAAGAAAAACACTAAATGGGCCTACAACGTGTTTACGGCTTGGCGAGAATGCCGCGGTTCCGTGCCAGATATAACGGAAATGGACGATACAACTCTGGATTTCTATTTAACTAGGTTTGTGATGGAAACACGCAAGCAGAACGGTACCGAGTACCCCCCCAAAATCATTGTACTACCTGGCTTGTGGTCTATTAAGGTACCTACGAGAGAGCGAAATTTATTCCATGAACTTTTTGCCCACTTCCGAAAGGTTTTGGATAGCCGCATGAAGGAGCTGGTTACCAAGGGACTAGGTTCAAAAACAAAAAAGGCCGACCCCATTCTGGTAGAGGATGAAAACCGTCTGTGGGAAACCGGAACTTTGGGGGACGACACTTCGGAATCGCTTCAGCATACGGTGTTCTTCTATGCGTGTAAACTATTCGGCCTCAGGGGTCATGACGAGCATAGATCTTTTGAAATTGGTAAAGATGGACAGAAGAAATTCATTCGTTTTGTGGGGAGAAACTGCAAGAACTACAAAGGAGGCTTGGCTAACGTCACACTTCACAACAAGGATATCAAACATTATTGTGCTGAAGGTAGGCTAGTCTCGGCCAGCCAGACCGTATCATGCATATGTCTTACTTGCAGATATCGGTCTGGGCAGATTAGGCCAATTAAAGCGCCCATTAGCGATTAACACAATTTATTCGCGCGTTTTTTTCACGCTCATAGAGTCGACGTTTGCGTGACGTCATGTTGTAAAAACAAGTACAACGTCAATTGTTGATGCAGCAGTTACTGTTTAACGTCACTTGCTGCTTCTCATAAGTTAAAAATAAGAAAATATCATTAAATTAACTTAAAAACATGTTTTTTGAAAGTCTCGTTGAATCTCTAAAAATCTCACCAAAATCGCCCAAAACGAGAGGGCGATTTTAAACGTCCTTTTTTCCCCAGGCCCTGGTTCTGGATCCGTGTAGCATAGTGTAACGAAGAAATCAGAAGCGGGCCGGGTGACCGAGGCTAACGGTAGGCCTAATGTATTTTAATTTACATTGTAGTCTTAAGCTCAGGCGAGGATTCAGCCGCACGTTCCCCTATCCTAAAACCCGAGAAATTGTAAAATGGCATGTGAAAAATCTATTATTGTTTTGTTTTTTAAACTATTTCTTAAAGATTGCGCTCCTCGCCACTCACCAGCCATACTAAATATGAAGTTATTAAAATACCTATACTGGGTAATAGTTGCGCCGCAAAACCCAAACCCCCTCTCCAATCGTGGATCCGCCACTGAATTGTTGTATTTGATGTGTGTTCCAGTCACTGCGGTGTCATTTCTGAGGTCAGAAAAAGTGTTCTAAATCTAGATTTGTTTTTCTTCTTTTTCGTCCGAACCGTTCATTCTGCGAGTCATTTTTCTGAGGTTTCCGTCCCAATTATACTTTGAATCTTAATTCTACATGTATTGTATATTACTATTATTATTAATTTGTTATCTATTCATTACAATTTATTCATTTATATCATGGATTTATATACATGTATATAATTTTTTCTATATTAAATTGTAGCATGTTTGGTGACTGTTTATTTACTCTCTCTCTCTCTCTCTCTCTCTCTCTCTCTCTCTCTCTCTTTACATATTTTATTTTAAAACATGTTTGGACTACTATTGACTCACATTCTCTCTATTATTATATCAGAAATAAATGTTTCGACTTATTTACTCCCTCAATGTTTATTTACTCTCGATCCCTCAAATTTATTTTTGTTGGAAATTGACTTTTATTTAATTACTCTGCCCGTTCGTCTCTCTCTCTCTCTCTCTCTCTCTCTCTCTTTTATATTAAAAATAGTTTTGACTTCATTTATTTACTCTCTCAATTTGTTTTTTATATTGGAAATACATGTTTCCATTTATTAACTCTCTCGCTCAAAAAACAACACAACATATATATTAAAAAATGTAGCGGGAAATCCCGCTAGAGGCAGAGGGGTAGGACCCCCCCCCCCCCCCCCCCCCCCCCACACACCCTCTTATGGTCATTGTGTCATTTTTTATCATGCTCATTCAAGGTTTTCTTCGTGACACCGCATATGCAAATGTGGAAACGTGGCTCCATCGTAAATGGAGTGTCTACAATAGAACGTGCAGCAACTCTGTAGTTCTGCAGGTTAGAAGGTCCTAGGCCGATTCCCCATAGTTTATCTTGATGTAAATGGAGGTCATCAATGTTTGGCGCCATATAACCTTTCTTGTGTTGGTGCGCCGTAAAACCCCAATTCAATTCAATTAAGTTCTAGTATGAAATGGGTAGTTTTTTAATTTGTCCCACTTTCTTTTATGACCATGAAAAAAATGTGTGTGTGAGGGCGGGGTGGGGGCGGGGTGTGTGGGAGTGTGAAGGGTGGTATTGGGGCGGAAACGCCATGAATGGTTTTCAAACAGGCTTGAGCGTTTATTGATATTACTATTCTAAATAAGTTTGGTAAAGATTAGATGAAAATAAAGTAGCTACAGATTTAACAAAGCAAAATACAGCATTATGTTCAAAGGTATTTCCATTTTTGTTGAAACAAATGTTATCTCCATCTATAAATGGCGGTTCTAGTCATAAACAATTAATGGCATGCAACAGGGACACAAACCTGAGTGGGTCTGCAAACAGGGACACAAACCAGAGTGGGTCTGTAAACAGGGTCACAAACATGAGTGTGTCTGCAAACAGGGACACAAACCTGAGTGGGTCTGTAAACAGGGTCACAAACCTAAGTGGGTCTGCAAACAGTGACACATACCTTTGTGGGTCTGCAAACAGGGACACAAACCTAAGTGTGTCTGCAAACAGGGACACAAACCTGAGTGGGTTGGCAAACCATGACAGATACCTGTGTGGGTGTGCAAACAGTGACACATACCTGTGTGGGTCTGCAAACAGTGACACATACCTGTGTGGGTGTGCAAACAGTGACACATACCTGTGTGGGTGTGCAAACAGTGACACATACCTGAGTGGGTCTGTAAACAGTGACACATACCTGAGTGGGTCTGTAAACAGGGTCACAAACCTAAGTGGGTCTGCAAACAGGGACACAAACCTGTGTGTGTCTGCAAACAGGGACACAAACCTCAGTGGGTCTGTAAACAGGGTCACAAACCTAAGTGGGTCTGCAAACAGTGACACATACCTTTGTGGGTCTGCAAACAGGGACACAAACCTAAGTGTGTCTGCAAACAGGGACACATACCTGAGTGGGTCTGCAAACAGTGACACATACCTGAGTGGGTGTGCAAACAGTGACACATACCTGAGTGGGTCTGCAAACAGTGACACATACCTGAGTGGGTGTGCAAACAGTGACACATACCTGAGTGGGTCTGCAAACAGTGACACATACCTGAGTGGGTCTGCAAACAGGGACACAAACCTGTGTGGGTGTGCAAACAGGGACACATACCTGAGTGGGTGTGCAAACAGGGACACATACCTGAGTGGGTCTGCAAACAGTGACACATACCTGAGTGGGTGTGCAAACAGTGACACATACCTGAGTGGGTCTGCAAACAGTGACACATACCTGAGTGGGTCTGCAAACAGGGACACAAACCTGAGTGGGTCTGCAAACAGTGACACATACCTGAGTGGGTCTGCAAACAGGGACACAAACCTGAGTGGGTCTGCAAACAGTGACACATACCTGAGTGGGTCTGCAAACAGGGACACAAACCTGAGTGGGTCTGCAAACAGTGACACATACCTGAGTGGGTCTGCAAACAGGGACACAAACCTGAGTGGGTCTGCAAACAGTGACACATACCTGAGTGGGTCTGCAAACAGGGACACAAACCTGAGTGGGTCTGCAAACAGTGACACATACCTGAGTGGGTGTGCAAACAGTGACACATACCTGAGTGGGTCTGCAAACAGTGACACAAACCTGAGTGGGTCTGCAAACAGGGACACAAACATGAGTTGGTCTGAAAACCATGACACACACCTGAGTCGGTCTGCAAACCATGACACAAACCTCAGTGGGTCTGCAAAAAGTGACACACATGACACATACCTGAGTGGGTCTGCAAACAGTGACACATACCTGAGTGGGTCTGCAAACAGTGACACAAACCTGAGTGGGTCTGCAAACAGGGACACAAACCTGAGTGGGTCTGCAAACAGGGACACAAACCTGAGTGGGTCTGCAAACAGTGACACAAACCTGAGTGGGTCTGCAAGCAGGGACACAAACCTGAGTGGGTCTGCAAACAGTGACACAAACCTGAGTGGGTCTGCAAACAGGGACACAAACATGAGTTGGTCTGAAAACCATGACACACACCTGAGTCGGTCTGCAAACCATGACACAAACCTCAGTGGGTCTGCAAAAAGTGACACACATGACACATACCTGAGTGAGTCTGCAAACCATGACACATACCTGAGTGGGTATGCAAACTATGACACAAGCCTGCATGGGTTTGCAAACAGGAACACAAACCTGAGTGGGTCTGTGATCCATGACGAAGACCTGAGTGGGTCTGCATAAAGGGACACACCTGAGTGGTTCCACAAAGCATGACACATACCTGAGTGGGTCTGCAAACCATGACACAAACCTGAGTTTGTCTGCAAACCATGACACACACCTGAGTGGTCTGCAAACAGTGACACAAACCTGAGTGGATCTGCAAACCATCACACAAACCTGAATGGGTCTGCAAACCATGACATAAACCTGAGTGGGTCTGCAAACAGTGACTCAAATCTGAGTGGGTCTGTAAACCATGACACAATCCTGAGTGGGTCTGCAAACCATGACACACACATGAGTGGGTCTGCAAACAGTGACACATACCTGAATGGGTCTGCAAGCCATGACACATACCTGGATGGGTCTGCAAACATGGAAACAAAGCTGAGTGGCTCTGCCAACAGTGAAACAAACCTGAGTGGGTCTGCAAACAATGAAACAAACCTAAGTGGGTCTGCAAACAGTGACACAAACCTTAGTGGGTCTGCAAACAGTGAAACAAACTTGAGTGGGTCTGCAAAAGGTGATACACACCGGAGTGGGTCTGCAAACAGTGAAACAAACCTGAGTGGGTCTACAAACAGTGAAACAAACCTGAATAGGTCTGCAAACAGTGAAACAAACCTGAGTGGGTCTGCAAACAGTGACACAAACCTTAGTGGGTCTGCAAACAGTGAAACAGACCTGAGTGGGTCTGCAAAAGGTGATACACACCTGAGTGGGTCTGTAAACAGTGAAACAAACCTGAGTGGGTCTGCAAAAGGTGAAATAAACCTGAGTGGGTCTGCAAAAGGTGAAACAAACCTGAGTGGGTCTGCAAACAGGGACACATACCTGAGTGGGTCTGTAAACCATGTCACTCACCTGAGTGGGTCTGCAAATAGTGATACAAACCTGAATGGGTCTGCAAACAGTGAAACAAACCTGAGTGGGTGTGCGAACTGTGTCACATGTGGGTCTGCAGTACAATTGGTGGCGGTGATGGTGTGGGGGTAAATGATACCATTCGTATGTGGTTCATGTTTATAATCATTCTTAGCTGGTGCATTGGTGACACTAGTTGGGAACCGGTCGAAGGCTCGATCACCTTTAGATAAATAATGAAAAGCCAAACAAAAACGCATACTGTATCCATTTTTAACATTGTGTGGACTAATTTCACGGGAACCAATGCCAATGCATTTTCTTTGATGATTTTAAGTGGGTCAAGTTTATTGTCAGAACAAATACCGTATACATTCCCACAGCCCGCCTCACACACCCTAACTCGTTCACAGTTGTGGCTGCCATATATTATAGCCTTATGGACGTTATGAATGATGAATATCATGAATGAACGATAGATGGATGTTTGTGACATTAGGTAGTTGTCTGTATCTGTCAAATTTATGACTTTTCCACTTGACAACGGACACCTGTTGTGGTAGGATTTCATCGAAAAATGTCCCATAGCGGATTTAACTTATATAAAAAAAAACTTCCTAATAAGGGAGCTCGCACCGTTAACTAAAAACAAAACTGGCACCCTCGCTCCCACCCCAAATACCCGCACTCTATCTGAAATTCTGAATCAACATTAGAAATAATATTATAACATAATTGTATGGCGATTCCCTTCATAAATAATTCTTGGCAAAAGTAGAGGTTATTGAGAAAAATAATCAGTGATTACATTGTATGCGGAGAGTCCTTACACACAGAAGAAACATTGATAATAGTGTATGCGGAGAAGACCTTGCACACAGAAGAAACATTGATTATATTGTACGCGGGGAGGCCCATACACACACAAGAAACATTGATAATAGTGTATGCGGAGAAGACCTCACACACAGAAGAAACATTGATAATAGTGTATGCGGAGAAGACCTCACACACAGAAGATAATAGTGTATGCGGAGAAGACCTCACACACAGAAGAAACATTGATAATAATGTATGCGGAGAAGACCTCACACACAGAAGAAACATTGATAATAGTGTATGCGGAGAAGACCTCACACACGGAAGAAACATTGATAATAGTGTATGCGGCGAAGACCTTACACAAAGAAGAAACATTGATAATAATGTATGCGGAGAGGTCCTTACACACAGAAGCAGTGATTACATTGTATGCGGAGAGTCCTTACACACAGAAGAAACATTGATAATAGTGTATGCGGAGAAGACCTTACACACAGAAGAAACATTGATTATATTGTATGCAGAGAGGTCCATACACATAGAAGAAGCAGTGATTATATTGTATAGGGAGAGGTCCGTATACACAGAAGAAGCATTGGTTCTATAGTATGCGGAGGGGTTAGGGTTATGTTTACGGTGATTCTACTGTACACGGATATATCTTACATCTGATTCCATTGTTTAAGCCAATGAAAACCAGCTCGTTTTATATGTCAAAGATGTTACGCCCATAAATTCTATTCCCAACATATTCTAAACAATGATAACAGTGTATGCACAGAAGTTCTTACACACAGAAGAAACAATATATTGCACGCGGGGAGGCCCATACACACAGAAGAAACATTGATTATATTGTATATAGAGAAGTCTTTACACACAGAAGAAACATTTATTATATTGTATACAGAGAAGTCCTTACACACAGAAGAAACATTGATTATATTGTATACGGAGACACCGTGACGGACAGGTCCTTACACACAGAAGAAGCATTGATTATATTGTATACGGAGAGGTCCTTACACACAGAAAAAGCAGTGATTATATTGTATACGGAGAGGTCCTTACACACAGAAGAAGCAGTGATTATATTTATACGGAGAGGTCCTTACACACAGAAGAAGCAGTGATTATATTGTATACGGAGAGGTCCTTACACACAGAAGAAGCAGTGATTATATTGTATACGGAGAGGTCCTTACACACAGAAGAAGCAGTGATTATATTGTATACGGAGAGGTCCTTACACACAGAAGAAGCAGTGATTATATTGTATACGGAGAGGTCCTTACACACAGAAGAAGCAGTGATTATATTGTATACGGAGAGGTCCTTACACACAGAAGAAGCATTGATTATTAGCATGGTGAACTTGTTCACCAAGCTATAGTTACCATGTTTTTTCACGAATCCTAACTACAGCCTCACTGATGAACCGACGCATTTCCTGAAAAAGAAGACCCATATTTTAACAGGTGTTTCTTCTTTTATAGTGCGGATACAAATAAGGTAATGTCATTTAGAAATTTTAAATAATTTCCTTGATACATTGTTTAAGTTATGTACCTATTTCATCTATTGTTCCATCGTTCTATAAATACATCAATCATCATTATCACGTGATCATTACGTGATCTTGCGTAAAATGTATTCATACGCTGTATTGTTCTTCTGGGATAGTGTATTGAGATTTGTAACCAGTTAATTTTATAATTTATTTATCTTGCAACACCATCAAACGCATATCTTCCATCTTTCTTGGATTTATATATTTAAGAAATATACATGGCCTTTATAGTATTCATCTAATATTTAATAGGTTTGGTCAGTAATGGTTATCGCATAAGCTACTATCCTTTGTAAAAAGTTGTTGCTGTCCGTTCTCCGGAATAAGATTTTTAGCTTACTTTGTATTACGCTGTGTAATATTCTTAAGTTTTTACCTCCCTTGCTATGAAGTTAAAATAACTGATTCGGTAGTAAAATAATCCTGAATACTTGTGCCAATCGTGTCGGCGAGGCCGAATGCAAATCAACAAGATCTGACTGGGTATATATGACGTCATTTGATCCCGAATGACCATTTTTAGATTTCGGGTCTTTTCGGACACTCCGGTTTTAGAATGTCCATTATAGTTCATCAAAATTTGTAAAGGATTGTTAGCTCAGTCGGGAAAGCGGCAGTCCTAAAAAATAGTAAACGAGCGGGTTGGGTCCGATTTTTTATTCTAACTATACCTTTTTTTATGCAAAAAAAGGGGTACATCAGGATTTTTCTAGAAACATCTTAAATTATAAAATTGTTCATGTTCACGATATAAAACACTATCAATCAAAATGTGAAGCTAGAACCATTTTGTTCATGTCTAAAGTTTCAGAACACTATATAGCTAGGGTGGAATCGCACGTAATATGCTGAAATTAACCCCCTGGTGCCCCATAAAAAGCCTGATGTTCTCCCTTTAAGACTTTAGTCGGAAAACAAATTGTGTGTGTGTGGGGTGGGGGGCGTTTTTTAAAGATTTTTACGACTTTTATCTATCCGTCAATTTGGTTAAGGTAGAGGTAGACCTCATCTGTTTTGAAACAAACTCGTAGAACCACAGTCCTGCCGCGCGTTAGTGAGTAGCTGTCAAACATTCTTCAATGTGCAAACGTGGAACAAGCGGGACTCGAACGTATGACTGTATCATTGAGAGATATACATTACACAAACAAGAGTAGATCTAAACACAAATATGTTACCTTTTATTACAATTTTCAAATTACATGCAAAACTGATTGAATTATATTCTGTTAAGGCCAACACACAAATATGTTTAAAAACAAAACAAAGCAACAAAAAAATAAAGGGGTAAAAAGTTGTTGTGTCGGATGTAAAAATGGCGATTCGGTTGGGTGACAGGAAACAAAACACTTTCTTGTTTAGGCCTAAGGTAGTAAACGGAATTTACCGTGACTTTGGTGATTATTGTCAACAGACGATTTGTCGACTGAAAATAAAAATACACGTAAAAATTACAATTAGGGATATGAATCGTGAAATTCTCAGTAGCCTAGCTACCTATTAGGCCAAAAGGCCCGGGCCTTCACATCATATTCACATATATGGTTGAAAAATATAACAACGAAATAATTGAATCATGTTCACTCCGAGTTGTGAGATTAAATCACAAGGTATCCCGAGAACAGTGGTACTCCGAGTTGTGAGAATGAACTACAACGGTATTCCGAGACCGGTGGTATTCCGAGTTGTGAGAATAAATAACAACGGTATCCCGAGACCAGGGATACTCCGAGTTGTGAGATTAAAATCAAATGAACACAAAGATTTATAAGTTATGTTTTGTATATGTGTAGCCTGTATGTCTCTACTACAAGTTGTGTGTAAAACATATGTTCTTTTAGTTGAAGTTCACACCTTTTGGAACAAGGAAACTTCAGGGAGAATTTGTCACTTTACAGTGATATTCCATGTTTAAATTTGTATATTATAAATCTTTGTGCAGCCATATTTATGGCTGTCTTTCAGACTACACTCGTGTTCATTTGATTTTAATCATACTTGCATAGTAGGTCGATATAAATGCAAGGTTGTTTCCTATTTTAATTCAGCTATGTTGGTCAAAGGGTCTATGAATTACCTCCCCTTGAATTGGCAAAATTAGCTTTGAATTGGCAAAATTAGCTTGACGCTGTATTCATAACCTTTGACAGGTGATGACAGGTGATAATTTTTGATACACTTTAACACCTGTGAAGATATGGTTCAGATATGATGAAGCGTGATTAATTTTCATAACCAATCATTCATTTTGTTCCCTTCTTTATTCCTGTATATACATTGCCTTATCTTGTTTTAATCGTCTTACTTCCAGATACATTAAACAATTAATTGATGTATCATTACATGCAATGATGTATTATTATTAAGAAGAGTTGACACATTTTCAGTCCATCCATGTCATGCATGATTGTAAAGAAACCTTCCATTACATGGATGCACAAATCATAGTTCACCATGCTCTCAGTACCTTCAGTACTTTGATATTGTATACGGAGAGGTCCTTACACACATAAGAAACAGTGATTATATTGTATACGGAGAGATCCTTACACACAGAAGAAGCATTGATTATATTATATACGGAGAGGTCCTTACACACAGAAGAAGCATTGATTATATTGTATACGGAGAGGTCCTTACACACAGAAGAAGCATTGATTATATTGTATGCGGAGAGGTCCTTACGCACAGAAGAAGCGTTGATTCTATAGTATGCGGAGAGGTCCTTACGCACAGAAGGAGCGTTGATTCTATAGTATGCGGAGAGGTCCTTACACACAGAAGAAGCATTGATTCTATAGTATGCGGAGAGGTCCTTACGCACAGAAGAAGCGTTGATTCTATAGTATGCGGAGAGGTCCTTACACACAGAAGAAGCATTGATTATATTGTTTAGGGAGAGGTCCGTATACACAGAAGAAGCATTGATTATATAGTATGCGGAGAGGTCCTTACACACAGAAGAAGCATTGATTCTATAGTATGCGGAGAGGTCCTTACGCACAGAAGAAGCGTTGATTCTATAGTATGCGGAGAGGTCCTTACACACAGAAGAAGCAGTGATTATATTGTATAGGGAGAGGTCCGTATACATAGAAGAAGCATTGATTCTATAGTATGCGGAGAGGTCCTTTCGCACAGAAGAAGCATTGATTCTATAGTATGCGGAGAGGTCCTTACGCACAGAAGAAGCGTTGATTCTATAGTATGCGGAGAGGTCCTTACACACAGAAGAAGCAGTGATTATATTGTATAGGGAGAGGTCCTTACACACAGAAGAAGCAGTGATTATATTGTATAGGGAGAGGTCCTTACGCACAGAAGAAGCAGTGATTATATTGTATAGGGAGAGGTCCTTACGCACAGAAGAAGCATTGATTATATTGTATACGGAGAGGTCCTTACGCACAGAAGAAGCAGTGATTTTATTGTATAGGGAGAGGTCCGTATACACAGAACAAGCATTGATTCTATAATATGCGGAGAGGTCCTTACGCACAGATGAAGCGTTGATTCTATAGTATGCGGAGAGGTCCTTACGCACAGAAGAAGCGTTGATTCTATAGTATGCGGAGAGGTCCTTACGCACAGAAGGTTTGATTCTATAGTATGCGGAGACGTCCTTACATACAGAAGAAGCATTGATTCTATAGTATGCGGAGAGGTCCTTACGCACAGAAGAAGCGTTGATTCTATAGTATGCGGAGAGGTCCTTACACACAGAAGAAGCATTGATTCTATTGTATGCGGAGAGGTCCTTACGCACAGAAGAAGCGTTGATTCTATAGTTTGCGGAGAGGTCTTTACGCACATAAGGAGCGTTGATTCTATAGTATGCGGAGAGGTCCTTACACACAGAAAAAGCATTGATTCTATTGTATGCGGAGAGGTCCTTACGCACAGAAGAAGCGTTGATTCTATAGTATGCGGAGAGGTCCTTACGCACAGAAGGAGCGTTGATTCTATAGTATGCGGAGAGGTCCTTACACACAGAAGAAGCATTGATTCTATAGTATGCGGAGAGGTCCTTACGCACTGAAGAAGCGTTGATTCTATAGTATGCGGAGAGGTCCTTACACACATAAGAAGCAGTGATTATATTGTATAGGGAGAGGTCCGTATACACAGAAGAAGCATTGATTCTATAGTATGCGGAGAGGTCCTTACGCACAGAAGAAGCATTGATTCTATAGTATGCGGAGAGGTCCTTACGCACAGAAGAAGCGTTGATTCTATAGTATGCGGAGAGGTCCTTACACACAGAAGAAGCAGTGATTATATTGTATAGGGAGAGGTCCGTATACACAGAAGAAGCATTGATTCTATAGTATACGGAGAGGTCTATACACAGAAGAAACGGTGATTCTACTGCATACGGGGATATCCTTACAACTGTTTGCATTGTTTAAGCCAATGAAAACCTACTCATTTTATATGTTAAAGGTGCAACGCCCAACATTTATATTCCCCTTATATTTTACTATATACACTGACGAGATATGAAAACGCAACAACGGGTTTGTAGGAGTATATTAGAGAAAATAATTACATAACACTCATACATGGGGTATCAAATTAATCAGTGACTCTTCAACAATGCATGTGTAAAAACAAAATGATGATTCCACCAACCGATATTACGTAATCACTGTTTATTCCACATCAGTCAGTTTAAATGGTCAGTACCGGGTATGGCCCCCATTTCTCCTGATCACTTCCTGAAGCCGTGAACGCATTGAACGACAAAGATTCCTATAAACTTGACGTGGAATGCGTCCCCACTCATAAATCAGTGCATTCGTTAACTCCTGGACGTTTGTTGGAGGGTTAGGACGTTGACGCACCCGACGTCCTAACTCATCCCAGAGATGCTCTATAAGGTTACAGTCAGGTGATAAAGCCGGCCACGGCAACACAGGAATGTTGTTATTGTTCAGTACGTTCATTGTCAGCCTGGCTCGATGCGGTGGGGCGTTATCTTGCATGAACGTAAGTCCGTTACGTTGCTGGAATATCGGCAGGACCACGGGCGTGATAATCTGATTGATATAGCTTTGTGCTTTCAAATTGCCATTGCAAATGACTAGCTGTGACTAAGAATCACTCTTGATAGCGCCCCAAACCATAACGCTGCCACCACCGTAACGTTCATGCTCCACAATACAATTATCTGCAAAACGTTCATTACGTCGACGGTACACGCGTACTCTGCCTTCTGCATTGAATAAATTGAATCTAGATTCATCCGAAAACAAAACCATATTCCAGTTCACATTATTAATGTTTGCACGTGCCCATTGCAGTCGTTGACGTCGATGATGTACGGTAAGTACGGGAATTTTAGCTGGCCGCCGGCACCTTATTCCGTTATCACGCAATCGTTTAGCCACTGTGTTTCGATGGATAGGGCGACCCCTTGTCCCAACGACTATATTCTGTGGCCGTAAGTTTACGATTACGTAGATGACGTTGACGAATGTAAACGTCCTGACGTGGCGTCGTAACTGACATCGCCCCAGGTCGAGGACGGTCCGACACGGTACCGGTAAGATTGTATCGCTGAAGCAACCGCTAAATTGTCGATCGGTTGACGTTAAAACGTCTAGCGACTTCCGTTTGCGTAATTCCAATTTCCAAAAGTCCCAAAATCCGATTTCGGTCGGCGTTATTTAACCGTGGCATCTCTCGTATTTAAAATTATCCAACAATTTATTGAAATTATGATTTGTAGGTGTGTTACACATGTACTGAAATAAAATTTCAATCGATTTGACCACATGGTAAATGTGCACGGGACGCACGAGGAAAACGAGGCGGACCTAGCTATTGTGATTTTACGGTATAATGGGCTGATTAAATTCAATCAAAATGGATCAAGTGTATCGAGCTATGTATGTGTTCAAAATTTTAAGGCTATGCCATTCTTAATGAAAAATATATTTAGACATTTGTTTGTTGCGTTTTCATATCTCGTCAGTGTAGATACTGAAAGAAATAAGTTTAGCAATTAAATAACATCAGGGAGTAAGTATACATGTATATGTGCTTCAGCCGCCATTAACAATACAATCAACATAATTAACAAGTATATGCAGGACATTATTTTTATACGATATCGTAGCAAAATGTTTTAATTTATCTGCTTTACAGAAATTATAATTTCGTTCTTATTTCAATATAAAGGGAGATCATTTTAAAAGGTAAAACGTTGGTTCGTAATTTCATTATAATGATAAGGTCAATTGTTTTGGGGTTTTCTATCACTCGAAACCCAGTAAAGTTATTTAATAAAGTGTAACCCTGTTCTTGATAATATTCTTACTTTTAATGTGAAAAATGTTGTTTTATATAAATGGGAGATAACTCATATACTTCCTTTAAATCACACATAATAAGTGTAAAACAAGAATACCTTCTGACATGCCAAAGTTATCAAATGCTTCACATTATAAAGTTTCTTTTAGCTAGATGTGCAAAAGACCGTGCTAAACGTATTAAAACCGGTATTTGTGCAATAAAAGTAGTAAGACATTTCGTTTTTGAGAACATGTTAAGGTATGAATAATTCATGCTTAATTGTCAAGTTACAATGATAAATTGTTGGTGATAATTGGTGATAATAATAATATTTTAGTTCTGTTTCAAATGTAAAGGCAATCGGAAAGGTTGCGTCTACGTTCCCTGGCTCTATCAAATACCACAGACATAGTAATTAGGGAAATCTTGTTTTCTACACAACTTGAATATTAGCATATCGTATTGTTACGACGCATATACCCGTGTTTAGAGCTCCTCTGAGCTGTATGTGTAATACCCCTACACAAGTATATCTGACACGACGCATATACCCGTGTTGAGAGCTCCTCTGAGCTGTATGTGTACTACCCCTACACAAGTATCTCTGACACGACGCATATACCCGTGTTTAAAGCTCCTCTGAGATGTATGTGTACTACCCCTACACAAGTATTTCTGACACGACGCATATACCCGTGTTTAGAGTTCCTCTGGGCTGTATGTGTACTACCCCTACACAAGTATATCTGACAAGACGCATATACCCGTGTTTAGAGCTCCTCTGAGCTGTATTTGTATTACCCCTACACAAGTATCTCTGTCACGACGCATATACCCGTGTATAGAGCTCCTCTGAGCTGTATTTGTACTACTCCTACACAAGTATATCTGACACGACGCATATACCCGTGTTTAGAGCTCCTCTGAGCTGTATTTGTACTACCCCTACACAGGTATATATGACACGACGCATATAACAGTGTTTAGAGCTCCTCTGAGCTGTATGTGTACTACCCCTACACAGGTATATCTGACACGACGCATATACCCGTGTTTAGAGCTCCTCTGAGCTGTATGTGTACTACCCCTACACAAACATATCTGACACGACGCATATACCCGTATTTAGAGCTCCTCTGAGCTGTATGTGTACTACCCCTACACAAGCATATCTGACACGACGCATATACCCGTGTTTACAGCTCCTCTGAGCTCTAAGCTCAGTATATGTACTACCCCTACACAATTATATCTGACACGACGCATATACCCGTGTTTACAGCTCCTCTGAGCTGTATGTGTACTACCCCTACACAAATATATCTGACACGACGCATATACCCGTGTTTGGAGCTCCTCTGAGCTGTATGTGTACTACCCCTACACAAGTATATCTGACACGACGCATATACCCGTGTTTGGAGCTCCTCTGACTGTATGTGTACTATCCCTACACAAGTATATCTGACACGACGCATATACCCGTGTTTAGAGCTTCTCTGAGCTGTATGTGTACTACCCCTACACAAGTATATCTGACACGACGCATATACCCGTGTTTAGAGCTCCTCTGAGTTGTATGTGTACTACCCCTACACAAGTATATCTGACACGACGCATATACCAGTGTTTAGAGCTCCTCTGAGTTGTATGTGTACTACCCCTACACAAGTATATCTGACACGACGCATATACCCGTGTTTGGAGCTCCTCTGAGCTGTTTGTGTACTAACCCTACACAAGTATATCTGACACGACGCATATATCCGTGTTAGGAGCTCCTCTGACTGTATGTGTACAGTACAAGTATATCTGACTCGACGCATATACCCGTGTTTAGAGCTCCTCTGAGATGTATGTGTACTACCCTTACACAAGTATCTCTGACACGACGCATATACCCGTGTTTATACCCGTGTTTAGAGCTCCTCTGAGCTGTATGTGTACTACCCCTACACAAGTATATATGACACGACGCATATACCCGTGTTTAGAGCTCCTCTGAGCTGTATGTGTACTACCCCTACACAAGTATATCTGACTCGACGCATATACCCGTGTTTAGAGCTCCTCTGAGCTGTATGTGTACTACCCCTACACAAGTATATATGACACGACGCATATACCCGTGTTTAGAGCTCCTCTGAGCTGTATGTGTACTACCCCTACACAAGTATATATGACACGACGCATACACCCGTGTTTAGAGCTCCTCTGAGCTGTATGTGTACTACCCTTACACAAGTATCTCTGACACGACGCATATTCCCCATTGTTTAGAGCTCCTCTGAGCTGTACATATACCCGTGTTTAGAGCTCCTCTGAGCTGTATGTGTACTACCCTTACACAAGTATTTCTGACACGACGCATATACCCGTGTTTAGAGCTCCTCTGAGCTGTATGTGTACTATCCCTACACAAGTATATCTGACACGACGCATATACCCGTGTTTAGAGCTCCTCTGAGCTGTATGTGTACTACCCCTACACAAGTATATCTGACACGACGCATATACCCGTGTTTAGAGCTCCTCTGTTATGTATGTGTACTACCCCTACACAAGTATCTCTGACACGACGCATATACCCGTGTTTAGAGCTCCTCTGAGCTGTATGTGTACTACCCCTACACAAGTATATCTGACACGACGCATATACCCGTGTTTAGAGCTCCTCTGTTATGTATGTGTACTACCCCTACACAAGTATCTCTGACACGACGCATATACACGTGTTTAGAGCTCTTCTGAGCTGTATGTGTACTACCCTTACACAAGTATTTCTGACACGACGCATATACCCGTGTTTAGAGTTCCTCTGTTATGTATGTGTACTATCCCTACACAAGTATATCGGACACGACGCATATACCCGTGTTTAGAGCTCCTCTGAGCTGTATGTGTACTAACCCTACACAAGTATCTCTGACACGACGCATATACCCGTGTTTAGAGCTCCTCTGATATGTATGTGTACTACCCCTACACAAGTATCTATGACACGACGCATATACCCGTGTTTAGAGCTCCTCTGAGCTGTATGTGTACTAACCCTACACAAGTATCTCTGACACGACGCATATACCCGTGTTTAGAGCTCCTCTGATATGTATGTGTACTACCCCTACACAAGTATTTCTGACACGACGCATATACCCGTGTTTAGAGCTCCTCTGAGCTGTATTAGTACTACCCTTACACAAGCAGCTCCCCTGGAGGTCAGCTTAACGCATCGCTTAAGGCTCTATGTTTACTTCCCTTTTTCTCACCTAAGTCAGATGTACAAAAGGCAAGCTACTGAGATCAGAATTTGTCCGTCGTCAGTCCGTCCGTCAGTCCGTCTGTTCGTAATCAATCAGTCTGTCGACATATAGCTTATTAACCAAAATAAAACTCAGTTTTTTTAGACTTCATCAAAACTTAAGGAGGTTGGCTGGGAAAGGTCGTAGTGCTGAAAAAAAATTAAAATGATATTTAAAACTTCTTTGGTATCATTTAGATACAAAATTATCAAAAAAGGGTAGCTCATCACATGTTTTTATCCACCTTGAAGAAGACACATATTTCTAACTTCCAAAATCTCTCTAACTAGAGGAAAAATAAAGTCATTGAACATTTTCACAATTTTTTTATAACATTACTTGAAAAATAATCATTAGTTTTCGATTACATACATACATACATATATTTCAAAATATACACAAACAATTGTAGTATAATCCTCATTCGTCTTTTTACTTTAAAAAGCAAACATATATGGATTTATTGTATACTTTCATATTGTCCCGTTTAGTTTGCATTGAGATAAGTGTGCAATATTCTACGATATTGCACACATTGTTATTGCACCGGAACTTTTTCTCGCGCTTGCTAAGAGCCGCGAAATTGAAATAAGTAACTACTTTCAACGGATCCTGCCTTTAGTGTCAACAAAAAAAACGACGTGTTTTTGTTCAACCTTTTGTGGCAGAAATTGACAAAATAATTGAAATGATCACTCACCCACTATTTTTAACGTTATCGAATGGCAAACAAACGTTAGAAAATCGCTTGAAGTTTTTAATGACGTCATCCGACGTCGACGTCGTTTTCGAGCAAAATAATCATCCACACAAAATGAAACTGAATGACATTATAGGTATTCCATCGAAAGCTATACAAATAACACAAATATAATGAAAAGTAATAGTCATACAATTAGCATTGATCGAAAACAATATGAAAGTATACAGTAAAAAGGCAAGCTCGTCGTCCTTTGCCAAAACAACTCGTTCCAAGTAATATTTAGCCATACAAATTCGATAACCTATAACACTCATATAAACATATACGCATCTACTCCACACTTTCTACTAAAAATATAATTCAAGATAAAATGCTCAACTTTTTTTTATAAATTGTATATGACAAGGTCCTATGACATTTCTTTCACAACAAGTAAAAAAAATATATAGGTCATCAGGGGGTCGTTTCACTTAACATCGTACGTTAACGTTATTTTTTTTACGTACGTTTTATCGTACGAAAAAAATAAAGAAATCGTATGTGCGTTTCACTAACAGCATCGTACGATAATTCGTAGATTGCCCTAAAAAAAAAATCGTACGCTATTTCATAATACTCGAAAGAGGGTGTAGCAGTCTAAAAAAATAAGATACTGCACTTGTATATTTAAATAAAAGGGCTGGCGTGGTGCAGTCCGCATTGCGACAGATATGTAACCGGAGGCCCCGGGTTCAATCCTCCATTATGCCATCGAGTTTCACTGGTGTGTTCATGGGCAAGACACATTTCCGTAGCCTCGTCCATAGGATGGGAACGTTAACTGGGTGGTAACGGTCTATCATCCAAGCACGTTAAAGAACCATCATGGTATATTCCTATGTATCCTCTAAATACTATATATCTGTGTTGATGAACCATTCAACAACATTCGATTTAAATAAAAATATGGTAAGCGTGTAATCATCGAAAAACTTCATACATAAGAATGGCAGGCCTGATACTTTTTACATGAATGTGCATGGGTACGGAGAATTGCTTTATCCTGTCATTGCCTTATCCTGCCATAACCGTCACAGAAAAACGTTATGGGTGGGGTATTCCCAGTATTTTTAGATATCATAAATATGTATTTTAGTAGATCTACAGTGTCATTACTGCGGCTAACATGACATATAATTAAACGTCGTTGGTTATTTCTTTCCCGCTTGCTTATACCTACCTTCTTGTGTGGATGTAATATGACATAAATACAATATTATATTGTATTTATGTCATATTACATCCACACAAACATTCCGAAACATTCAATGTCAAGGTCACAGAAATGACCGAGTCGCCAGAAGCTTGGTTTACAAATAGAAAATACAGTGAGGCCCTAACAGCGCTTTCGAAACGTAACTGAAAGCAGGGACGTACTACTAGATCTACTGAAAATATCCTGCTGAAAAATAGAAAATAAATATGTCTACTGTACCTTTGTTTCCACTGACAATGGGTGGCTTCTATTTGATTGGCTTTCTAAGTCGTCCCTTAAAAGGCCTATCAAGCTCTCAATACTCGCCCGAGGAAAACGATAGCGAGCAATTAATTCCGTATCGTTCATCTTCAGCAATGGATTATAACGCTCGCGAAATACACGATCACGACGAACAATTCTACGACGGAATCCAAATAGCAAATGTGCGGCCATTTTAATTTATCGTCTGTTTCTACGAACTTTTGTATACGTACGCAAGCCCTGAGGCTATCGTAGAATAACGTGAAAACATGGTGTGTTTTTTAGTGAAACGTTTTTTTCACGTAGAAAAATTGTACGAAAAAACGTACGTCAAATATTGACGTACGATGTTTAGTGAAACGACCCCCAGGCTTCTAATGATTTTTTATTAAAAATTCTTTAAATTACACATATTTTGGAGTTATTTTGACATTTTCACTGTAAAATAATGTACACACAATTTTGCCATAGAGATCGAATATAAAATTAGCTCAGTATCTACTTTTATATATGTAGTCCACTATTGAAAAACAAAAGTTTTATTGTTTCCATAGCAAAAGGATGAATTCTACTCAGAGTTACCCATACCCTAAATAAAAATTGATCACTATATGAAAAAAATAAGTTTTTCCTTAAAATCTGATATGTTACCTTCTTAAATCCTACATTATATCCTTATCTACTAAAATGCAAAATAATGAAACAATTCTATTGTCAAATAAAACTTTGATTCAAAAAATGATTTTCTTAGACTTGAAAATGTCAAAAGTTGCCAAGCCAACATCCTTAATCGGCAATTAGACATGGCCGAACACCAAGGTCACTGTGGCTGTCAGCAATTAGATATCCATCAGATACATGGCCGAACACCAAGGTCACTGTGGCTGTCAGCAATTAGACATGGCCGAACACCAAGGTGACTGTGGCTGTCAGCAATTAGACATCCATGGGATACATGGCCAAACACCAAGGTCACTGTGGCTGTCAGCAATTAGATATCCATGATACGTGGCCGAACACCAAGGTCACTGTGGCTGTCAGCAATTAGATATCCATCAGATACATGGCCGAACACCAAGTTAGATATCCATGGGATACATGGCCGAACACCAAGGTCACTGTGGCTGTCAGCAATTAGATATCCATCAGATACATGGCCGAACACCAAGGTCACTGTGGCTGTCAGCAATTAGATATCAATGATACATGGCCGAACACCAAGGTCACAGTGGCCGTCAGCAATTAGATATCCATGAGATGCATGGCCAAACAACAAGGTCACTGTGGCTGTCAGCAATTAGATATCCATGATACATGGCCGAACACCAAGGTCAGTGTGGCTGTCAGCAATTAGATATCCATCAGATACATGGCCGAACACCAAGTTAGATATCCATGAGATACATGGCCGAACACCAAGGTCACTGTGGCTGTCAGCAATTAGATATCCATGATACATAGCCGAACACCAAGGTCACTGTGGCTGTCAGCAATTAGATATCCATCAGATACATGGCCGAACACCAAGTTAGATATCCATGGGATACACGGCCGAACACCAAGGTCACTGTGGCTGTCAGCAATTAGATATCCATCAGATACATGGCCGAACACCAAGGTCACTGTGGCTGTCGCACTCGATTATCACCCGGCGGACGCATGTGAGATGGTATGGAGGTCTCTTACAGAACGGACAAGTGGGTGTCCTCAGGGTACGCCATCTTTTTTCCATGCCAAGACCACGGAAAGACTAGTATTCGTTCCAACGAAAGTGATTTGCATACGTTGTTTTTTAACGTGTCTCGTAATTGTTTTTACACTCTCTATAATGAGGTCGAAGATGTTTACCTGCGAGCGATTTGGAGAGGGATATGATCAAAACAACGTCCATTCTGGATCTGGCATACTGGACTCATTCACGCGCATTTATAAACAAATCAATGAATTCATATACTGTTCATTCCCTCTAAAATATAAAACTGTGGCTGTCAGCAATTAGACATCCATGGGATACATGGCCAAACACCAAGGTCACTGTGGCTGTCAGCAAACGCATTGAGTTCCTGCAGTCATGTGTATGATGTGCATAGAGCTACCCGGTGATTAGAGAGTTACGGTCATGTTGGATCTCTATATGTATACGTATGATGTGCATAGAGCTACCCGGTGATTAGAGAGCTACGGTCATGTTGCAGCTCTATATGTATACGTATGATGCGCATAGAGCTACCCGGTGATTAGAGAGCTACGGTCATGTTGCAGCTCTATATGTATACGTATGATGCGCATAGAGCTACCCGGTGATTAGAGAGCTACGGTCATGTTGCAGCTCTATATGTATACGTATGATGCGCATAGAGCTACCCGGTGATTAGATAGCTACGGTCATGTTGCAGCTCTATATGTATACGTATGATGCGCATAGAGCTACCCGGTGATTAGAGAGCTACGGTCATGTTGGATCCTTATATGTATACGTATGATGCGCATAGAGCTACCCGGTGATTAGAGAGCTACGGTCATGCTGGAGCTCTATATGTATACGTATGATGCGCATAGAGCTACCCGGTGATTAGATAGCTACGGTCATGTTGCAGCTCTATATGTATACTTACATGTATAATTCGCATAAAGCTCCTTTTTTACAGAGGGTATCTAATACAGATAGCCTTTATTTACAGAGGGTATCTAAGTCAGATAGCCTTTATTTACAGAGGGTATCTAAGTTAGATATCCTTTATGTACAGAGGGTATCTAAGTTAGATAACCTGTATTTACAGGGGGCATCTAAGTAAGATAGACTTTATTTACAGAGGGTATCTAAGATAGAAATATTTACAGAGGGCATCTAAGTCAGATAGCCTGTATTTACAGAAGGTATCTAAGTCAGATAACATGTATTTACAGAGGGTATCTAAGTTAGATAGGCTGTATTTACAGAGGTTATCTAAGTTAAATAGTCTGTATTTACAGAGGGTATCTAAGTTAGATACATGTATTTACAGAGAGTATCTAAGTTAGATACATGTATTTACAGAGGGTATCTAAGTTAGATACATGTATTTACAGAGGGTATCTAAGTTAGATACATGTATTTACAGAGGGTATCTAAGTCAGATAGCCTGTATTTACAGAAGGTATCTAAGTCAGATAACATGTATTTACAGAGGGTATCTAAGTTAGATAGGCTGTATTTACAGAGGTTATCTAAGTTAAATTGTCTGTATTTACAGAGGGTATCTAAGTTAGATATCCTGTATTTACAGAGGGTATCTAAGTAAGATACATGTATTTACAGAGAGTATCTAAGTTAGATACATGTATTTACAGAGGGTATCTAAGTTAGATACATGTATTTACAGAGGGTATCTAAGTTAGATACATGTATTTACAGAGGGTATCTAAGTCAGATAGCCTGTATTTACAGAAGGTATCTAAGTCAGATAACATGTATTTACAGAGGGTATCTAAGTTAGATAGTCTGTACTTACAGAGGGTATCTAATTTAGATAGCATGTATTTACAGATGGTATCCAAGTTAGATAGCCTGTACTTACAGAGGGTATCTACGTTATATATATTTACAGAGGTTATCTAATTTAGATAGCCTGTGTTTACAGAGGGTATCTAAGTTAGATATATTTACAGAGGGTATCTAAGTTAATAGCCTTTATTTACAGAGGTCATCTAAGTTAAATAGCCTGTATTTTCAGAGGGTATCTAAGTTAGATATCCTGTATTTACAGAGGGTATCTAAGTTGGATAGTCTTTATTGACAGAGGGTATCTAAGTTAGATACATCTATTTACAGATGGTATCCAAGTTAGATAGCCTGTACTTACAGAGGGTATCTAAGTTAGATATATTTACAGAGGGTATCTAAGTTAATAGCCTTTATTTACAGAGGTTATCTAAGTTAAATAGCCTGTATTTACAGAGGGTATCTAAGTTGGATAGCCTTTATCTTTGAGGGTCTTATTGTAGATTGACTAGTTTCAAATGAGTTCTCTCGTTAAATAAAGTTTTATTATTATTATTTTTCGAAGGTCCTTTATTTACAAAGTGTATCTGAATTAGATATATTTACAAAGGGTACCTAAGTTAGATACCCTTTATTTACAGAGGGTATCTAAGTTATATAGCCTGTATTTACGGAGGGTATCTAAGTTATATAGCCTGTATTTACGGAGGGTATCTAAGTTAGATACCCTGTATTTACAGAGGGTATCTAAGTTAGATAGCCTGTATTTACAGAGGTTATCTAAGTTAGATAGCCTGTATTTACAGAGGGTATCTAAGTTAGATAGCCTGTATTTACAACTTGTATCTAAGTTAGATAGCCTGTATTTACAAAGGGTATCTAAGTTAGATACCCTGTATTTACAGAGGGTATCTAAGTTAGATACCCTGTATTTACAGAGGGTATCTAAGTTAGATAGCCTGTATTTACAGAGGGTATCTAAGTTAGATATATTTACAGAGGGTATCTATGTTAGATAGATAGCTTTCATGTATTGCTCAGTTACATAATCTTTATTTATAGTTCAGTTAAAATAATGAGTATCGTCTCGTAAAAAAACAAAAGGAAATATAACACGAGCATACATGTAGACAATAGAGAGGTGGTACATGTAACACTATTTAAAAGAAATGACATTTTACATATGGCATTATATAACATGCTTGTATAATGCACATTATTGTACAGGTTGCTATTTGGTATCACATACATGGATAATGTAGTGCTAACATTATGCATACTGGCACTGCGGGAATATGAATAGTGAAGTGGAAGGTTACTTTTGTAAAGATATATGTGTGAAATGCGACATTAGTAACTAAAACATATTATCATTTCAACAAATATTCCAGCTCTGAGTGTTTAATTATAGCAGAAGAACACATTTAGAAAATTATTTCAATATGTGTACCTTTATTTTTCTAATGTATTGTTCATTCAATTGTTACAGACGAATATGTAAAACTCATATACATACTTACAAATACATTGATTAGTTGTTAACGGTTGATAAACATTGTAACTACATTATATATAGCCGCTCCCAAAAGGACGGAGAGTATAAATACTCATATACTTAAATACTCATATACTTAAATACTCATATACTCCCATGTATATTCCCTTGGTCCTTATAGACGCCGGTGCACTACTCAGTCAACCAAAAACAAGCTTTCATAACAAACAACAAGTATACGGGTACATAGAAGCAGAGTATGCGATACCACATGAAACAGTTGACAATAGAGGTAATGTGACAATAGAGGTAATGCACTGGAACGTCACTGGGGAAAAGGCCGCTGGTGGATTAATCCAGGTTCTATAAAACAATAAACATGCATTCAATCATTTATTGATCGGCTCAATTTAATTTCCGCTTTGGGACTCCTGTTTTATGCACGGAACTAATGTAAATGATTTAACTAAAACGACTCTGATCTTTCAAAAAACGTTTGTGTCAAAAAAAAAATATTAAAAAATAAAAGTTCTTGATTGGTATTTTTGTATTATCTGTAACAACGATGTCATTTTTTTCTACCATCATGTGAATGGGAATACTAGACGTGTTAGTGCTTATAACAGCATTAAACATTACATATGCTTTGTTACATGTATACTGAAACTGATCTTCTCGTCAAAAGGTTTAAGAATATCACTGAATATATACTAGTATTACATTAATAGGCAAGGTGAAGATAAACTGATACGGGTATTAAGTGTTTAGAAGGTCACACCTGTCAACATAATATGTTTCTTTTGTGATCAAATGACTCCGAAAAATAGCAAACTTGGCAATTTTGAACTTTGAGAGAAGTTGAGAGAAGTCTTATAATGGTCATTTTAGTACAATAAATCTAATACCCTCAAGATAGTATATAGTATAAGTTAACGTCTGCTCAAATAACGGAAGGTTCATCTAAATCTAAATGGGTGTATTCTACGTGTGTACCATACACATGTTTGCAAGCATGTAGTACTGGACTGGTTCAATGGAGTCCTTATCGTCAGAAACTATCAATTCTGAATCATAAAGTGCCAATCGGAACTCTTCGCCAATTTCCGTACTCGGTAATAGTGGAATCCCGAGTGACGGAATCCGACGAGGCAGTTCCGATTGATAAAGTGCACGCTTATTGAGAGCCGTGCGTTACTCCGGTATGGTTGTGTGTTTTAACTTTCACGATTATGCACACGTTTCCATGCGGGTTGAGTAAATATCAACGAATAATTTCGCACGTTTTGACGTTTCGTGACCTTTACACAATGGATACGTGCTACTTTATTAAAGTAAAATTAAATACGATTTATCTGCTGTTGAGCAAATATTACGTTTCAAAATATTGTAAATACTTTCTTTATTAAAACATTCATCTTTTTAAACAACAGGGCATCATTGTATATATTTCGGCTTTTCGTTCAGCATATGTAACTCTAGAACTAGTCGGCCTGCTGTCAGTATACTGTGATGCGTGCATGGTACTCATGTGTCCAGTGTGGCAACCCTATAAAGTTGAGTATTTAGATCACTGCTGAACGATGACTGACAGTTTGTTTAAAATGACTTCAAACTCCATACATACGCCTGCCTGCCTGCATGTGCCTGCCTGCCTGCCTGCATGTATGCATGTATGCATGCATGCAGGCATAAATACATACATACATGCATGCATAAATACATACGCATAGAGCTCCAGTATGACTGAGCTTCAGTATGACTGGAGATGGTTGTGTACTGGACCTACGCATGGACCCCTAACTACAATTGCAATGGTTTTACATTAACTTGTGTACAAGCCCGTTGGCGGGCATTTGTTGATTTACATATATACATAGTTTATATTGCTACCATATCATCCCTTGTTTGTAGATGGTTTTATCTTGATACGTTTATATTATTTTTTAATTACTACTTTATTCTTTCATGATTCATCGTTTTTTGCGCACAATATGTCGACGTGCCACAAAACACCATTCATTCATTGGTTCATTACATTTAGTGGACAATATCTTATTACTGCTTATTGCGTTTAAGGTAAATTACTAAAAGTCGTACAGCTCCTCACTCATGGTCTGTTAGCCCAGACAGTTCCCGTGGAACTATGTTCACGGGTTAGCTATACGTGTCGTAACAGTGCACCTTCGCCCCAGGTCTCCAAGTGCGTTTACGTTTGCTGTTGTCCTTTTGACTGACCATCGTCTGCATTGTCTCATAATACCTATTCTAAACCACATATTAGCTAGACACTACGGCAGTTGATCTATCTTTTTTTAGGAAGTGAATGCATACGTTTGATTTCTGCGTTTCTCATCATAGCTAGGCGCCCTGCCGTAGTTCGTCCGAAGGTTGTCTGTCTTTCGTTGTTCGCAAATATTTCTCCCCATCTATAATGCTGCTTTGTGAACGTGAATCTTTTAGATCCAAAATTTCGAAAGTTGCCGTTGTGTGTTAAAAATATCTGCCTTTAATACATACCATTTACTGATTTCTATGGAAAGCCGCAGGTGACCCTGTGATTATAATTATTTTTTACTATATGTTTAACTGAATTATTATAATCAACACATTTCTACGATTTTGTACGTGTTATCATTATTATCAAAATCCGTACATTTTTAGCTCTCTGGAAAAATGTATACATTCTGAAAATGTTAACATTTTTATTATAACCACCACATTTCTACGATTTTGTACGTGTTATCATTATTATCAAAATCCATACATCTTTAGCTGTCTGAAAAAATGTATACATTCTGAAAATGTTAACATTTTTATTATAACCCGCACATGTCTGAAAATGTTAACATTTTTATTATAACCCGCACATGACATTGTATGCATTATAATTATAACAACATCCGTACGATTACCTCCCTTAGCTCTCTGAAAATGTATACATTCTCAAAATGTTAACATTCTGAAAATCGATACATGTGCGTCTTATAATCCTAAATCTCGCGAGACAATTTATGTTCGGGGGAATTGGCTTTTGGAAAATGTGTGCATTATAATTCTAAATCTCGCGAGACAATTTATGTTCGGGGGAATTGACTTTTGGAAAATGTGTGTATTATAATATTTGACCTCAATATTTGACCTAGAGCGTATGGGGGTTGGTACGGGGTCTTGCGGATAATTAAAGAACAAGGATTCTGATGTTTAATAGCAGCGTAGCTTTGGATTTTTTCTAATAGATGGGTTTAGTAGAATAAAAGTAATGACAAAAATTAGTAAAAAAAAATGGGTAAGGGTCAACTTATTCTGTGGCACATTCTACTCCACTAAGAGCAGGGTTAAACATGCCTATTTGGTTTGTGTGGGGATACGGGGTCTTCCACAGGAGTAATGTAAGGGATAGGGGAAATCAAATTTGACTATCATAGGGTGGGTGTGGGAGGGAGTTACCCTGTGAGTAACCAATATGTTTAGGGATCAAAGTTTTTTTAAATGCAATTTGAAGTATATTAAAGTGTAAATGAAAAGATTTTTTAGAAATATACTGAGTAGCCTAACAAAAGCTATATTTATAGCTATCAATAGCTAGTATATTTATAGACAGGTATACTATTCAGGTTTACTGGTGTTTTTAAGGGACAGGGCAGAAAGATCAAGGGGGTGAAGTCAATTAAAGAGTAGGGGGAATTAGATTTTAGAATTAAGGGATATGGGGAATATGCTCTTAAATGCCCCGTGGAAGACTGGGATATCTAGCTGGGGTTAGGTAGGCCATTCCACTGACAACTCAATATACAAATACAATACATAGGCCTCCTTTCTAGTATGACAAAGAACAGCAGATTGACTCACTTAATTACTCTAATCCTTAGTATTACAAGAAGCGAGAGTATTTACTAATAGTACCCCACCCAGCCACTGCTGCTAGCATGTGCTAATAAGTAAATAACGAAGGTTTAATACATGACACATCGTTTTTTGATCCAATTTTTTAACTGTTTGCATAATAAATATATAATATTATTTCATTTTAAAACCATTTGTTCTTTAATACCTTCAGCTTTTAATTAATTAAACCCGTTCAAAATAAATAAATTGTACGCGTATGTAAACGCCCGAGCCCATATATGGTAACTATTCTTCTTGATCATCTGAGGCGCTTGACATTTTGCAGTTCACGCGTCCGGTAAATTCAGATTGAAAATAATAGCGAAGAGGGCGCAGTTAAAAATGTATACATTTTCAGAGCACAACATTTTGCCAAGTCTCCCTGACAAAAATTGTCGCGCGGGATTTAGAATTATAACACACACAGCTAAACATGTATCGATTTTCAGAATGTTAACATTTTCAGAATGTATACATTTTTTCAGAGAGCTAAAAATGTATGGATTTTGATAATAATGATAACACGTACAAAATCGTAGAAATGTGGTGATTATAATAATTCAGTTAAACATATAGTAAAAAATAATTATAATCACAGGGTCACCTGCGGCTTTCCATAGATTTCACAGTATCCCAGTGTCACTGTCTAAAAATATAGCGTGTGTGTCGTTGAATCCTTAAATGTGATCCCACTCATATGAGCTATAATTGTATGTATGTATACGTGTATATTAATTGTGCCTCCAGACGAGTGGGTTATGATGTAGAGATACAGTATATCAGCGTGTGTTGCAGCTATCCTTTTTAGGAAGTGAATGCATACGTTTGATTTCTGTGTCTCTCATCATAGCTAGGCGCCCTACCGTAGTACGTCCGAAGGTTGTCTGTCCTTGGTTGTTCGAAAATATTTCTCCCTATATATAATATATTTTTTATTTTTTCTTGTGGCTTTTCTAGCCGTTGATTAGTACAAAGATGTACAAAAAAAATGATCATCCAAACTGATTCTAAAATTATTCAAACAATGATTGCAGAACTCAAATCATGTGATTAAAATTGTAAAAAGCCACACGGATTAATCAAGTGCTGTAATACCCTCACTGTTATCGCTGACCTAGATCTGAACTAGAGTTCTAGACGCACACTTCTATAGTGCCAGCTCCCTTTAACACCACCTTTATCAAGGAAGCTGTGCTTCTCAAGATTACCACAGGTGTGTCACAAAGAACCCTGACAAAGAGGCGGGGCTTCCAATGACAAGGCTCTAACTCAAGGATAGCTACAGCTGCAACCCGTGCACTAAGCCTTATGCTAACTTATACCTTCTCAAAGAAGCGGGGCTTCTCGAGAGAACCCGGATGTAATGTTTGATAGAGCTTTTGGTACAAAGTCCCAGCAAAACACAATCCTTCAAAATAGGAGCAGTATTTAATTAACATTATTAGTTATTAGGATTCTTGACAGGGGACATGGGCTCACATTCCCTGCCTGGAAATTATATTCACCCGGGCCGTTAGGCGAGGGGGAATATATATTTCCTGGAAGGGAATGTGAGCCCATGTTCCCTGTCAAGAGTCCTAATAACGAATTTGTCATACTTCAAAGTTGTAACCATTTATTTAAGGAAATAAACAGCCAAAGACACGATTTCATTTTTATTGCGCCAATTTCCCCGTAACGTGCCTCTAACAAGACGTTGTTTACTTTCGTGACGTCATCGCTCTAACGTCGTTAAATTTGGCGGATTTTTTAATAAAATAAACCTATTTTATCACTATGTTAATGTTTTGTTATCTGTAAAATTGCCAAAAAAAATACACTTACGATTATTTCAGACTTTTACACAGTGGAAAGCGCAGAAAAGCGATATGAAGGAAACAATCGGCGGTTTCCAAAACGAATCGGCAACGTTATCGTCGCCATTTTGTTTTTGTGTATTGGAGTAATGGGGTACCTACGGGGAATTCGTCCTATGTTAACGTCTCGAGACGTAGACATGGGCTCATGTCTACGGCGCATTGACCAATGCAATCCTGAGAATTTTCTTTGCAGTATGACAAGTGTCGATGTTAACATTCGGACAGTCAGACAAGAAGTGTCCGAAAACGAAGACGATACGTTTTTACAGAATTAACAGAATATTACGCAGAATTTACAGAATATTACGATGCAGTAGAGTGCAAGTAGAGTCGAAGCCGATTCCTCTCGTCCAAAGTAGATTACAGACATTTAGACGATTAGAGTTGAAGATTCCTATCAGAGATGATTATGTATCCGTAATAGACTAGAGTTGTAGAATTCCCGATGAAGATTAAAGATTTCGGCCAATCGGATTGCCTGCAGAATTATGACTAGGTCAATCCGATTGCCAGCTCGAAATCGTCTCCGCCAATCAAGGAAACAGTTATTTAGAAGTTGCCAGTAGGTCAATCCCATCGCTCGCGGAATCCGTGTTGGTGGATTTGCACGTGGTGATGGCTCCTCCGGTATTCACACTGGCCGTAGAAATGGTAGCTACCCGAGCCCACAGCCAGTGTGTATCTCGCAGATTTGACCCAACGCCAAATGGGCCTTCCATCCGTGGTGGTGCTGCATCCGTAGTATGTCCCCACTGGCACACCGGTAATCCGAGCCTTCTCTGACCTTACCAACCCTTTTTACGATTTTTATATTTCATCGGCTGTGTACGGTCAGAGCGGTTCTGTGGCCGCAAACATCGTTGAAAGTGCATGACTGTGTGTTTCAGTAATCATCCGGTTTTCACTATAAAAATGGCTTTTAGAGTCAGAGAAGGCTCGGATTATCACACCGGGAACTCAGGTGACAGTTGACAAGTCGAATCCAGCGTCGTTCAGTTAAGTAGTAAGTGTAAGCGTCCCTCCTTAGGGCCACGATAAAAACAGGATAAAAACATATGTACAGTTGACCTCCCCGCGGTTTTATTACTCTGATCTGAGAGGTTTAGATTCCAGACAGAAGTCCCATGTCTAATGCATGCATAAGCCTCGGTTTGATTGGATGAGATACTAGGTGGGAAATTCAATTGTGTTTCCTTGAATGTGTTATTTATCTCTGATTATTTATATTTAAGATGCTTCAGCAATTTGAATTGGTGATATTCAACCTGTGACATTGAAAACCATTTCGATGCAATATGCATTTTAAGCACAAGTTAGAGCAATAAATCAAGTACTTTCATCATTTATTTATGCTATTTAGAGAAATCGATAGAAAAAATGCAATAGTTTATTAAGTATTTCAAATTGAAAACCTACCATTTTTGTGCATCCATACAGTAATATTCAGATACGCAAATTAAATATTATCAATATCAATGTAATCTTCAGGGGCGGATTTCAGCTTGGGGGGTGTGGGGGGTGGATTTTGGTCAATTTTCGGGTCCGTTTCTAACCTCATAAAACGGTTGCGGTAGTGCATTAATAGGGTAAAAAAAGTCCATGATCAAGCACACTACTATTGATTGAATATACACATTTGTTTATTTACCTGGCACCTCATTTTCAAGCATAATCTAAGCATGCTAAGTAACGCATGTACATCTACAATACGATCTTTATATTGCAGAGAGACTGTCTTTGGTAAAATTTGAGCCAAAATGAAATCAATAAAAAAAAATGGATTTCAACTGCCCTTTATAAGACTGAGAGGATTATATGGATGTTATTTGTTTTTAGTTTAAGGTTGTGGATATTTCTAGGCGGATGCACAAAAAATGGTATATTTTCATGTCATATTGTACATAAATGATAACGTGTTTTTAACGCATTTTTTGCTCTTATAATATATTTTGTATAATACAAATCTAGTTGTTGCGTTATTATCATTAATTTCTTAAAATCACCCAAAATGAATTTTCAGTTTCACAGGAAGGACTCATCCCAATTCAAAAGATTTGATCTTAATAGGTTTCATCCATATGATTTTGTTCTATGATATGGCAGAGTAAAAAGGAAAATGTGTGATTTTCAAAAAAAATGTTTGGGATTCCCTCAGATTGTAAGGTCATGATCTTCGGACACATAAAAGTGGCATTAAAAATAGGTCATAAAAAGAAGTTCCTTTTTACAGGACTGTATCTAAGTTGCACCTGTGCAGCAGGGTAAGCAAAAAAAGCCTCTTTTTTTTCGTTTACAGGTCAGATAAAGAAAACGTTAAAAACGTTAAAAAGTAAGTCTATGGAAAATGCAATAGTTGTCTAAGACCTAAATCCTGACAGTCTTTTATACCAGACGAGTCTGAGCGACCTCTAGCGGCTCACCGATCTTTGGCCATAGAAAATTGGCGAACATAAATTTCATATATAAATCCCATATATTTTAACTGTCTATACAACTAAATTAGTGACATGGTTATTAAAATGTTTTTCAAGCAATTTAGATTATTTTTCAACAACCAAACATACCTACAACTGACCTGATGAAATATTGATGGAAACGGTAGTTTAATAGCAGTAGCAGTTTGTTGCTATTTGAGCAAATGGAGTCATTTAAAACAAGGGAAGTAACCGTTTTACAAATGCAATTGCACCACAACGTGTTACGACACTTTACTTGATATTTTTGGAAGCCATATGCATGTGTATGTCAATGGCGTAGCCTTGCCTGTTTTCAACATACAAATGCAATTGCACCACAACGTGTTACGACACTTTACTTGATATTTTTGGAAGCCATATGCATGTGTATGTCAATGGCGTAGCCTTGCCTGTTTTCAACATACAAATGCAATTGCACCACAACGTGTTACGACACTTTACTTGATATTTTGGAAGCCATATGCATGTGTATGTCAATGGCGTAGCCTTGCCTGTTTTCAACATACTCCTAATACGAGGTGGGAAGCCCCGAGTGGGGAGGGACTGGAAGAAGGAGTCCATCTCTCAGAAGGGGATTTTGTGGGGGTGGGGGTGGGGCTCCCACAATTTGTTTTTTGTCTTAATATTTGGGCAAAAATGGTGCTGACGACGCCAACTACTAACGTTTTTCATGTTTATTTACACAATGACGTCATGCAACTGTCATATCAGTTTAGGACAAAAATAAACAATTTCAAAACTTACTGTCACTAAATAAAAACATTGAAAGCTTTAATGAATTATCTTATTTTAATACAGAGAGAGAAGTACTCTTATCTATTAAATGTTTGAAAAATAACAATTCAGCTGGCTTTGATGGCATAAAAAAATAAATGTTAAAATGTAGTCAAGTTTACATTGTGCCCTGTATTGTTAAGTTATTCAATTTAATTCTTTCATCTGGATACTATCCAGAATTATGTAAGAGTGGCTATTTAAAACCTTTGTACAAAGGTGGTACTCCAAGCGATCCATCCAATTATAGGGGAATTAAAATATTGCTATGCATGTCAAAATTGTTCAACATAATTTTAAATGAAAGGCTTCAAAAATATATAGATACAAATAAAATCATTAAATCCAATCAAATAGACTTTCAGCCCAAAGCTAGGACTGTGGATCACATGTTTATATCAAGAACACTAATCGAAAAATACTCCGGGAATAATAATAAACTATACGCCTGCTTTGTTAACTTTTCTAAGGCGTTTGACACTATTCTACACTCTGCTCTACTGTACAAACTAACAAAAGATCTAAGCATTTCTGAACCTTTCTATAACATTATTAAAGACATGTATTTAGAAAACAATTTACATGTTAGTGTAGATCACAATCTTACAGATACTTTTGTACCACAGATTGGAGTTAGGCAGGGCGATAAATTAAGCCAAATTTGTTTAAAGTATTTATAAATGATTTAACAGATATATTCAGTATACAAGATGACCCTGTTCAGTTGCACAACCAACTTCTAAGCTGCCTTTATCTTATTTTGCTACCATCTAGTGAGAAAGGATTACTTAATTGCATTGAGGTTTACCAACACCAATTACATGTAAACCTCCGAGGTGTAGTGAATGTAGTTCCTATAATAAAAAGTAATCCCTCCTTTTTCGATGGAAATGGGCATTATAAGTAGGGGGAAACTGCCCATTTCTATTCGATTTTGTGGTTATATGTATAAGAAGCGTATTAATAGGTTTTACTGGATCACTGATGAACATTTTCGAAATTTCGACTCCATGCTTACACTTTGTGAGCAATGAAAACAGTCGATCAATAAAAACAGCTGTACCCTTGACCTGTTTAGTAAACAAACAAGAACTTTCTTACATGTCTTGTGACCCCACGTTTTCTGGTGATTTTTCAAGTGGAAAAATAGTTTTCTATATGAACATTACACTGCTGCATTATCCATACTTGAGTTGAATTTGCAGCAAATCATTAATATGTGACACTTTAACATTGGTGTCTATGGGGAAAATAATTGGTGCTTTCACACCTTGACAATTGCATGCTTACTGTTCTAATAATTGCATTGACAATCGCATGCTTACTGTTCTAATAATTGCATTGACAATTGCATGCTTACTGTTCTAATAATTGCATTGACAATTGCATGCTAACTGTTCTAATAATTGCATTGACAATTGCATGCTTACTGTTCTAATAATTGCATTGACAATTGCATGCTTACTGTTCTTATAATTGCATTGACAATTGCATGCTTACTGTTCTAATAATTGCATTGACAATTGCATGCTTACTGTTCTAATAATTGCCTGATTGTGAACTTAAACAAAACTAGTATTGTTTTCAGTAAGAGTGGCAAAATATCCAAAGCTAAATTTTACTTTGATCATGAACAAGTGATGCAAACACATACATACAAATACCTTGACATAATATTCTCATCCTCAGGTGCAATTATAATAACAATAATAATAATACTTAAATACAAGTCTTACAGGTGTTAATATTGTATTGATATGCATATTTAAGTGTATATTAACACAAAATGTATTATGAATGAATTAATCTTGTTTAATGCGTGTTTTATGAACATGTGCATATAACTTATATACAATTTCATTTCATTTTACTGTTATTATGCTAATCAGAATTAAGCTTTTGTTATGTTTCATTGTGTTGCTCATTTTACTGTGATTATAATGCCATCTTTGTGGCCCTTGATTGGAAAATAAAGTTATTCTATTCTTGAGGATATCAGCGGGTGACTTTTATCTTCCCCCATGTGTAAGATCAGGCTTTCCAGCACTCATGTAAAACGCAGATAACCATATCCGGTATGCAAGAAACGAAGCATGTCACATTGCAGTATATAAGAAGAAGAATGTGCAATTGAAGCATAAAATAAGTAGCGTAAACCATTGCAGCAGAATATAGGAAGAGTTTGTCATTGCAGCAAACGATATGTGAAGCTGCAGCAGAAAATAGGAAGCGTGACAGATTTCAGCAGCTATAGGAAGAGTGTAACATTGCAGTAGACGAGAGGAATGGTGTGCCATTGCCTGCAGACGATATGAAGCGTGTGTCATTGCAACTGACGAAAGGAAGCAAGTGAACTTGCAGCAGATGATAGTAAATGTGTGAGTTTGCAGCAGACGGGCGGAAGCACTGAATTTGCACCAAGCGATTGGAAGCGTGACATTAGTGCAGACGAAAGGATGTATGTGAACTTGCAGCAAACAATAGAAAGCGTGTGAAATTGCAGCAGTAGTAAGCGTGTGGCATTACCGCTGACGATGGAAAGCATGTGAACTTGCAGCAAACGATATTGCAGCGGACGACATAACGCGTGTGCCATTGCAACAGGAATGTTGCAAACCACGATAGGAAGCGTGTGGCATTGCAACGGATGCTAGGAAATGTGTGACATTACAGCGGATGATAGGAAGCGTGTGCGAGTGCAGCAGAGGATAGGACGCATGTGCAATTGCAATGGATGATGGGAAGCGTGTGACATTGCAACGGACGATAGGAAGCGTGTGACATTGCAAAACATTTGTGCAAAACACAATAATTTCTGCCATTGCCCTATAATACTTACTTTAAACATATGTTATTGCTTTCTTCTATATACAAGCAAAAGGGTTGGGCCACAAGTTCTTCCAACATTAATAAAGGCCCGTCCCAACAATATTGTAATTAACAGTTAACAAGATGGCAATATAATTAACATAAAATATTCAAATACATTTTTAGATGAATAAAAGAAGAAAAGGAAAGGAGAGGAGTAAATAGAATAGAGTTCTAGGAAAGATTAAACAAGAAGGAATGAGTGATGATGCTGTGGTTGTAGGATCCTGCCCCGAGCGGTTGTCATAATAGTGTATATAATGTCTAGTCGTTATCAAATCGTTTAGTATCTTTAATGTATAGTTGAACATGATTAAAAATAGTGCTATTATCTTTATCTGTATAGCTATCTTTTCCAAATAAAAATACACGAACGCTGAGCAGGTGAAATGGACGGGTAGCATGAAAAAGACGAAGTCGTTCATGTAAATAAAAAGGACATTGCATAAAATAATGTTCGGCGTCCTCCTTTTCATGCCAACACTTCACACAGGTTGCATTTTCTTTCATTTTGTTTATAAACAAATCATATTTCAGGTTACTGCATTTGTTTCTTATCCGTGCATGAAATACAGACAATCTACGAATTCCAGAAAAATAGAAAATAGGTATTTTGGGCGGATTAAAGTATTGATTTGTAATAAGAGTTTTAAAAGCAGAAAGGGAGTCTGCATTTCGTATGTGTTCAGGTATTGTATTCCATAACGATATACACGAGGGAATGAACGAATTACTAAATAGCTGCGTTCTCGTATGAATAGATACGTAATCATTTGAATTTCTTAAGTTGTAAGGAGCAACTCTGCCAACTATGTCAGGGAATAAATTTGCAAAATAATCAGGCAAATAACCAGCTATAATACATCAACCAGCACAGTGTCTCTTTTATAATACACATCACAGCATACCTAATATACCTAAGTCGTGCACCGGCTGGCGTTTTTGTGTTTATTTCTGCAATGTCACTATACTCGTATATATATATTTATAGCCGTCATTGTAGTTCAAATGATTTAATTTCCCAATAGACAGAGCTAAGTGGATGCCATGGTGACGGTCAAGATGAATACACATCCAGCAGTAGTACCATTTATCGCAAGAGAATCCCGTTTAAGAGGATTAGAATTCCTACGTGGATACAAATCAGACATAGTTGTTGATTATCACGTGCTGGTCTCCTGGTGGGGCCACTTTATCTGCGGTATTGTGTACGAGTAGACACATGTACATACCAGCCCTAGTGTTCTTCACTTACCAACACTTTCATCGAACACCTATGTTGAATTTGCTTTAAGTTTAATTGAGCTTGCCATATGATCTAGTTTTGAATAGTAGGTCTGAAAGGGCTCAGATATGTGCTTATCCAGTAGTAACGCCAGAATAAACTTATTCACATTTTGTTTCTAAAGACATTGTTTCACCCCCCCCCTCCACTCCCTCCCCCCCCCCCCACCCCACCCCAAACACCAACCCCACCCCACCTTCACCCCCACCCCCGTTTTTCTTATTATTCCTTTGAGTACTGTCTGTATAATTATACTATTATATACATATACAATGTTATAAATGTTTCTTCGGTGATTGTATGTGTTCTCCGATGGAGATCGACGTTGGAAGATCTAATGTATCTATCATTTGAGTCTCCTCCGCTGTCCAGCCTTTCAGAAGATTCTGTAAGATGTATTGCTGTTGTTGTTAAATTTTTGCCATAGACAGTTCAGCGAGTTTTTCTAAACCACGGTTATCTTGGTCAACGGCTGACTAGCAGAGTCGGTTGAAGAATGCGATAGTCAAGGATCAGAGAAATCACTGTCCGGGATTATATTTGAAGTGTCAGCAGTTAGTAGAATTGGAATTAATGAAAGTAGGTCCTGGTTATGTGATTATCCGCTGGAATCCATTTAGTGAATGTGTTTTCTCCGACACGCGTACAACATAGTAGGCATTGTGACAACGCAATATGCCATATTGCTGCAGTATGCCATTTATATAGCTCAGTGAAGCAGCTGATGGCATACTGTGTAGTATAACTGTTGCAGAACTACATATGATTTTTAAGATGGCAGTTCCTTGATACGTATCGACGGACTGCTGCAGTATGACATCGCTCATTTTGATGTAAGTTAATTACGTGAAGGAAATATCAGTTATCTATGGTGGCTGATTTCTGCCATTTGTCGTCTTCTCGAATTTTCGTTATTTCGCCCTCGAAAAGACGACAGATTGAAAAGACAACAGAACGACAGAACGAAAAGACGCCATTGCAAGGGCGAAGAGACGACAGAACGCCACGCGAAAAGACGAAAAGACGACAAATGGCAGAAATCAGCCACCATAGTTATCAGTTAAACAAATAAATTAAGCAATCATCTTTAGCCGGGTTTCTAAAAACTAGCTTATAGATATGCGAAAACCTGATGGGCGGCGGGCAGCCGGCGGATGTCAACATTTTGTTTTTGTTATATCTCAGCTCTACCATGTCCGATCTTCGTCACATTTTAACAGCATCTTCCTGTCTTGAGGCACTGACCACACTCTGAAAACGAGGTCACTGGCCAGGGGACGGGGATTTACTTTTATTATATCTCAGCATTGATCTTCATTAAACTTTGACTATACTGACCATACCCTGAAAACTAGGTCACTGTGACCTATTTTCACCCAACATATGCGTTATGTTAACCTCTTTGTTTAATATTGATATGTTTGATATGTTTGATATGTTTGTCACTAAATGTTAACTTTACTCACCGGAGCACGAAGTACTCAATAGTGAGCTATTGTGACCACTCTTTGTCCAGCGTCCGTCGTCCGTCGGCAACATTTAGCTTGTTTATATGATAGAGGCCACATTTCTTGGGCAATCTTAAACCAAACTTGCGCATATTGTATATGAGCATAAGATCTCGGACGAGTTCGATAATGGGCCATATCAGACCAGTAAAACCAGAGTTATGGCCCCTGAATCAGCAAAAAATGCAATTTTACATGTTGTTAACACGATACAGGCCACATTGCAATCTGAAGCAAACTTACACAGGTTTTATATTACCATACGATTTTGGAGAAGTTCGAAAATGGGCCAATGCTCAGGTGAGCGCTATAGGGCCATACTGACTCTCTTGTTTGTTTACTGTCATGTCCAATTATTACAAACTTGGACCGTAACTTGCTGGCATGTACCAAGCATGAATACATATTGAATTGTTTAATTGTTGTTGTATCTAACATGAATGATTATGAGTAGTTCTTTCAATTTGAGAAAGCAAAATCTATCTCAGGAAAACGGTTTTAAAGCCTTCAATCGTGTGTTTTTTAAACTGCCAGTATAAAAATTGGTCAGTATTGTGACAAACAATAAAATACAGCAAATTCTTCGGTTATTTTTATGACACAAGTCACTTTATCCCACAGTCTCTAAAAGCAAAACAAGAACTACTGTTATCACTGAATGTGATTGTTTACCTCACAAATGCAATAACTCGACAAGCAATTTTACTATGACAAATGGCAAATAACTATGTATGGCATTCATGGAGGCGTTACAGAATTGAATTGAATGTTGTTTAACGGCTCATCAACACAGTATAGGTTATTTAGAGCCGCCCCAGGGAGAGGGGAAGGATACATAGGAATCCGGGAACCTGCCCTACTCTTGTTATCGAATAGATTCCTATGGTTCTTTAACGTGCTCGGAGGATAGACCGATACACGGGACCGCCCGGTTTACGTCCCCATCCGACGGACGAGGCTAAGGTAAAGTGTCTTGTGTCACTAACATTTGCACTTGACTTACAGTGTATACCAAGTTTCAAACGAATATCTTGAAACTTTCTGAAGTACTCAGCTCCACAACATTTCATCTGCTAAATTCAACAATTCCCCAGGCAATAACTGTATGACATTAACCGACCGGACCGATATTGTGTTCCGATACCGACTTCAGTTAAGTCCAAGTGCAATAACTCTGCAAGGCATGAACTGAGCGGCACCAAATTTGTATCACGCACACCTCCATTTGATGTCAATCATGTATACCAAATTAGAAACCAATATCTCGAAAACTGTTGAAGTAATTTGCTCAACGATATTACTTATACTTAATACAGCGCTTTGGCACATATATCTACAATGGATGATGACCATGTATACCAAGTTTCAAATCAATATCTTTAGAAATATAGAAGTAGTTAACTCCACTAAGTTGCTGCAACAGATATACCGATCAGCAGATCAACCGACCGACTCACCAACCAACCGACTTACCAACAGACGCCCGCCATAATGACTCCAGTTACCTCCTCTAAAACTTCGTCTGTAATAATAATAATAGATAATAAATGCTTTATTTAATGATGGTAACTCAATCAATTTACAACAATTGTTCTCCCTTGAGGCCATCAAAAAATGAAAACACATGGTTATATACATACAATATTATACAATTCTGAAGAGTTTCCTGTTATAAAATCAGAAGTCCCTATATATAATCTTTATATACGCATAAGTTATTTTGAAGTACTTAACCAAATGCAAGCAAATTAAAATTAACTAGTATTACCTAAAAGATAAGAATAATATTTCTTTTTGAATTCTTTGATATGTTTGGCTTGTCGCATTGGAGGTGCGATCGAGTTCCATATGACAGCACCAGAATAACGAATATACTTAGCCTATGTTTCGGGACGATTAGATCACCATTAGAACAAGTCCTTAATTTAGGAATGAACTTTTTGAAACAAAGATGTAAGATAGTCTTGAGCAAGAATATTGACGCATTTGTAAACCTGCACTGCTTTATGTAATTGTATTCGATCATGGACATTTAACCATTTAAGCTCTATAAATAAGGGTTTTGAAGATGCATCATTTGGCTTATTAAGGATGATCCGAGCAGCTCTCTTTTGGACTTTTTGGATTCCATTAATATTGTTTCTGATGCAGTTTCCCCAAATAGTGTATCCATAATCCAAAATTGGTCGTATATATGCATTGTAATACATAATTCGTGTTTCATGTGTGAGCAATTTCTTGATTTTGCACAAAAGATTAGTTTAATCACAATTATAAAAGCAAGTGTTTCTGCGTTTTTTTCTTGGAAAGGTCAATTTATCCGATTTCAACAATTACATTTCTAGTCTTATTTAATTGTAATTTCTAAAGCTCCTTATTTTCAGTATTGAGAGTTTACCTTGCGCAGTCGGTAGCGCGGCGGATTTGTAACCGGAAGCCCCGGGTTCAATCCTCCGTTGTGCCACTGAGTTTCGTCGGTGTGTTCTTGGCCAAGACACTTCCCTTAGCCTCGTCCATCGGCTGGGGACGTACTAAACTGGGCGGTCCCGTGTATCGGTCTATTCTCCGAGCACGTTAAAGAACCATAGAAATCTATTCGATAATAAGAGTAGGGCACGGTTCTCGGATTCCTATGTATCCTCCTCTTTCTGGGGCGGCTCTAAATAACCTATACTGTGTTGATGAGCAGTTAACAACATTCAGTTCAATTTAATTCAATTATTTTCAGTAGGTGATTTGTGTTACTCGGTTTTTATTCTTAGGTTCTGTAGTAAAATAAAAACATATTTGGCAGATTAGAAAGACAATAATGTTCAAGATTCCATTTTGAAAGACACGAATTTTGTAGAGTATGATTTTCTGAAGAAACATACAATAAGCTTCAAAATGAGACACGTATGCCATCTGAGCGTTGGGACTTTAATGAGTTTTGGGGGAAAACGCTGGGATTTTTGACGAAAATCGCCGAAATCTGGAATTATTTTTTAGAAAAAGAATGGAATATATTAGAACCAATTTGAATTGATGGAATCTTTCCTCGGAACGTATCTCTACGTGTACTACCATATCAATTATGGATCCGATACTTAAATATTGAGATTTTGGGTAAAAATGTTAAAAAAAATAATAAAATCGCTGATTTCTGTAGTACATTAGGGGTAGTTAACTAAAAAATAGAAATATATCTAATACAATAGAAAAAGGAAATATTGTAACATTTTTGGGCAGGGTACGGTCCAGTGATTAAATAGAAAAAAGTTCCAAAGTATGATGTTTCGAAATGGTTTAATTTTGGGGCGAAAGATGTGTATTTTTGTCAAAAATCGACGGAATCTGGAATTATTTTTTTTAATTAGTTTGAACAAAAAATTATCAAATTGAAGCTATAGAATGTTGCACAGCATACATATTCAAGTTTTTCCTGGCATCATATATAACATATGTGCTCAAATATTGGCATTTTAGGGCAAAATGTTTGAAAAAATGACAAAAATCACTGATTTCTGTAATCCATTGGGGCCTTGGGTTAAAATTTAGAAAAAAATATTTAATACAATAGAATAAAGACATATTGTAACATTTTTAGATAGGCAAAGGTTCAATAAATAAGTAGAAAAAAGTCCCGAACCGTATGATGCTTCAAATATTGCCTTACTTTTCAGGCGAAATATGTGTATTTCTGTCAAAAATCGACGGAATCTGGAATTATTTTTTGAAAATAGTTTGAACATACATTTATCAAATTGAAGCAATAAAATATTGCACACTATACATTTTCAAGTCATTTATTGTATCAGATATAACATATATGCTCAAGTATTTATATTTTAGGGCAAAATGTTGAAAAAATGACTAAAATCGCTGATTTCTGTAATGCATTGAGGTATTGGGAAAAAAATAAAAGTGCATAGAAAGAACGGGAAAAAAACATATATTATGACATTTTACAGTCCAATGTGCAATAATATACCAGAAAACCCATAAGAAGGTGGTAAATGCTGCTTTATTTTGTTGGAGGAAAATGTGTTTTTAATAAAACATGAACGAAATCAGGATTTTTTTATTTAAAAAGTAATTTAAACACATCTTACACCGACATATCGCCATATGAGAGAAGAAAGTTCCGTCTTTCTTCTATGGAACATTTCTACTCTCACCTGGCGATATTGCCATTGACCCATCATATGTTTCCAAGGAATGCATGGCACGCTGACATTTTATTTGTTTTTATAACCAAACAAGCCTGCTTTAGCTGGTACCTTATGGGAATTTGTTAAAAATTGACATGACAGAACCTCCCGAACAAATACAACACATCATGTACTAGTTCTTGAGCTGGCTGTAGAACCTCTCCCCCATGGGGGATTTTGTAGGATATTATTTTCTGAAAGAACATACAATAGGTTTCAAAATGAGACAGGGGTGCCATCAATTCTGAGCGTTGGGCTTTAGTCAGTGACGTGCATGTAAACTATGCTGCCTTACATTATAGTTAAAATTTCAATGTATATTAAAAACGTTGAATATAAATTAAATCTTACCCATGTAAAAAACATAATACATGTACTTTTATTAATATAAGTTGAGAAGCGCTTCAAACATAATGAAACTATTCTGTAATTTATGTTACACCACATTTCTTACCAAAAAACCTTATTTTGAGTGCAAATAGGTTGCTGTGAAAACTGATGTTCGTCTGTAAGTAAGGGTTTCTATATATCAAAATGTTAATTAGACTGGGTATAATATGCATATGTATACTAGCTGAAATTTAGGTGTAACACAATAAAAAGAAATCAAACATGGCATCCAAGATGGTCCCGTTGTGTCACAAGATATGTAGGTCGGCCCAGCAGCCGTCGGCCGAGGGCCGCTCAACGCTATTTCTCTCTCTATAACTATACTGTATATAACTATAGGTGCCATGTTCGAGGCCCGAACTCAGGTAGCCTTGCCCCTGATACGGTCTAGCGACCGAGTGCCACCCGTAGCGGGGACTTTTGCCGAGGCTGGCCACCGTTCCCGTTGAGTCACAAAACCTGTGAGTCGGCCCAAAGGCCGTCGGCTGTAGGTCGCTCAAGGCTATTTTTCTCGATATAACTATACTGTATATAGCTCTAGGTGCCATTTTCGAGACCAGAACTCGGGAAGCCTTCCCCCTGATACGACATAGGGACCGAGTGCCACGCGTAGCGAGGACCGTTGCCGACGGCTGTCTACCTGTCCCGTTGTGTCACAAAATATGTGGGTCGGCCGAGCGGCTATCGCGCTATTATACTCGGGTAGCCTTTACCCTGATAAGGCCTAGGGACCGAGTACCACGCATAGCGGGGACCTTAGCCGACGGCTGGCCATCGGTTCCGTTGTGTCACAGAATATGTGGATCGGTCCAGCGGCCATCGGCCGAGGGTCGCTCATCGCTATTTCCCCAAATATATGTATAACTATACAGTATACACTTCTAGGTGAGTTACGAGGTTTGAGACCCGAACTCGGGTAGCCTTCCCCCTTATACGGCCTAGCGATCGAATACCACGCGTTGCCGGGACCTTTGCCGATGGCTGCCCACTAGTCCCGTTGTGTCACTCAATATGTAAGTCGGCCCAGCGGCCGTCGGCCGAAAGTCGTTCAACGCTATATCCTTTTATATAACTGCATATAGCTCTATGTGCCATGTTCGAGACTCGAACTCGGGTAGCCTTCCCACTAATATGGACTAGCGACCGAGTGCCACTTTGCCGGCGGCTGGCCACTGGGCCCGTTATGTCACAAAACCTGTGGGTCGGCCCAGTGGCCTTACGCAGAGGGTCGCTCAACGCTATTTCTCTATAACTTATACTGTATATAGCTCTATGTACCATGTTCGAAATGCCGGTAACGTGGTAAAGCCCAAGTCGCCAGTTGGTACACGTACAAGTTCCAAATTGCTCTACACATAATGGGCTTTCAGAAAAAATAAAAGGGTGTACAAAATTCCCCCTGGGTCGAGGGTTTCTCCTACTAGCTTACATTCTATTTTTCTATTGTACCGATATTATATATTTGTCTAGATATTAACCAATACCCCCAATGGATTGCAGAAATACGTGATTTTAGTCCTTTTTTCCAACATTTCCCCTAAAATATCAATATTTCAGCAGATATGTTATATATGATGCCAGGAAACACTTGAATATGTATGCTGTGCAACATTCTATTACTTCAATTTGATAAGTTTATGTTAAAACTATTTTCAAAAATAATTCCAGATTCCGTCGATTTTTGACAAAAATACACATTTTTCGTCTGAAAATTAAGGCATTTTCAAGCATCATACGGTTCGGGACTTTTTTCTACTTAATTATTGGACCTTGGTCTATCCAAAAATGTTACAATGTGTCCTTATTCAATTGTATTAAATTTGTTTCTATATTTTAACCCAATACCCCCAATGGATTACAGAATCAGTGATTTTTGTAATTTTTCCAACATTTTGCTCTAAAATGCCAATATCTGAGCAAAGATTTATATATTGTGTCAGGAAAAACTTAAATATGTATGCTGTGCAACATTCTATTGCTTCAATTTGATAAGTTTATGTTCAAACTACATGTAATTTCAAAAATTAATTCCAGATTCCAGCGATTTTTGAAAAAAAATACACATTTTTCGCCCCAAAATTAAGGCATTTTTAAACATCGTGCGGTTTGGGACTTTTTTCTACTTAATCACTGGACCTTACCCTGCCCAAAAATGTTACATTATTTCTTTTTTTATTGTATTAGATATATTTCTAATTTGTAGTTAAATATCCCAATGTATTACAGAAATCACCGATTTTATTCAGTTTTTTAATATTTTTACACAAAATCTCAATATTTAAGTATCGGACCCATAAAGTATATGATAGGACATGTAGAGATGAGTTTCGAGAAAGTTTCCATCAATTCAAGTTGGTTCTAATAAATTCCATTATTTTTTTAAAAAATAATTCCAGATTTCGGCGATTTTCGTCTAAAAACGCAGCGTTTTCCCCAAAAAGTCACTAAATCCCCATCGCTCAGATGGCACAAATGTCTCATTTTGAAACTTATTGTATGTTCTTTCAGAAAATCATACCCTACAAAATTCCCTCTTGGTGGGGGAGGGTTTCTCCTACTAGCTCACAGCCTAATAGTACCGACTATCGGTACATGGGCGTATATAGTACCTACCAGCGGTACACGGGCCCAGCGGTACACGGGCGTATCGAATGGTACACGGGCGTATATTGTACCGACCAGCAGTACAGGAGCGTATATTGTACTAACCAGTGGTACAAGGAGATATGTTGTACCTTCCTCTTGCGTATATTATACCGACCAGCGGTACACGGCGTAAATAGTACCCACCAGCGGTACACGGGCGTACATATTGTACTGACAAGCGGTACACGGGCGTATCCAGCGGTACACGGGCGTATATTGTACCGACCAGCAGTACACGGTCGTATATTGTACCAACAAGTGGTACACATGCATATATTGTTATCTCCAGCGGTACTCTTGCGTATATTATACCGACCAGCGGTACACGGCGTAAATAGTACCTATCAGTGGTACACGGGCGCATATTGTACCGACTTGCGGTACACGGGTGCATCCAGCGGTAAACTAGCGTATATTATATCGACTAGCGGTACACGGCGTAAATAGAAACCACCAGTGGTACACGGGCGTATATTGTACGGTCCAGCGGTACAAGGGCGTGTATCCTACTAACCAGCGGTACATGGGCGTATATTGTATCGACAAGCAGTACTCGGGCGTATATTGTACCTTCCAGCGGTACATGGGCGTATATTATATCGACAAGCGGTACATGGCGTAGATAGTACCTATCAGTGGTACACGGGCGTATATTGTACCGATTGTACCGACCAGCGGTACATGGGCGCATCCAGCGACAAGCGGTACTTTTGTTGAGTAATATACTGTTAAATATGTTATTGTAAGTTCAAGACATGGATGCTTTTACACTGAAACCAGTGGGGGTTCGGATCAAAAACGTTCGCGGCAGTGTTTAGAAAATGTAAATTATATACCCGTGATTAACTTAATATTTCTTCAGATATCCTTTACTTCTCACGCCTATATGAAGCATTTAGAATTAAATCACCATCTCTACAATATAGGTTATTGTCAAGGTTGCAATGGCTATCCGGTACAATTTCACAAATAACATGTTATCTACAGACAGTTCACATTTAGGTAAAACACCCTGAAACATGATGCACAAAATATGATATTTGTATATCAACTTACATGAATAAATTCTGGCATTATCATGACGGAAAACTGAGTCAATTTATGTATTCTACCATCGTTCCAGTTTTCAAACGTTTGACACGTGTTTTATCAACCTTGGCCCAGGTTTCCATTTCTCCCATAAATTATAATATTAGATCTAAATAATAAAGATTGCTTTTAAATGAAACTTTGCTGACCCGTAAAGCCGTGCTTTATAGCGTTGTTAATATTGTGACTTTCTGGATCTTCTTATCTGTTTTGGGTTAGTTAAGACGGTCTGTTTACTGACTGATTCACTAGTGGCTACTTTAGATCCATACACACCTGCAAAATACCAGTCTTATTTTATAATTCTTCAATGTTTTTTAATTAAGTTCACCCAACCTCTGATCTCCCTCACATTGTAGAGAAGCGCGGAGTTTGGAACGTTTAGAGACGAGAATCGTAGGAAAGGTATTGGAATCTCTTCCGCGTACCCAGATATGGAGAAGTAATGACTTATTGTCTTTTGCGTGCACGGGTATGTAGACATATTTAGATTACCTGTCGTCGGCGTACATTGGTAGAAGCACTGTCAAATTGTGCAGACTCACAAACACATTGGTAACTGGTTCCCTATTTCATTCCGATGCTATAACTGGGTACCTGATGCAGTGTAAATATGGCTACGCGGAAGACAATCTAAATATGTGTACGCGGAAGACAGTCGAACTATGTGCACGCGGAAGACAGTCGAACTATGTGTACGCGGAAGACCGTCGAACTATGTGCACGTGGAAGACAGTCGAACTATGTGCACGCGGAAGACAGTCGAACTATGTGTACGCGGAAGACCGTCGAACTATGTGCACGCGGAAGACAGTCGAACTATGTGTACGCGGAAGACAGTCGAACTATGTGTACGCGGAAGACAGTCGAACTATGTGTACGCGGAAGACAGTTGAACTATGTGTACGCGGAAGACAGTTGAGATATGTGTACGCGGAAGACAGAACTTATACATACAATCGTACGAGGAAGATTACTGTCTACTATTTACTGGCATTATGTTGCCACATCTCTATACATTATGTATCACTGGCATTATGTTGCCACATCTCTATACATTATGTATCACTGGCATTATGTTGCCACATCTCTATACATTAAGTATCACTGGGATTACGTTGCCACATCTCTATACATTATGTATCACTGGCATTATGTTGCCAAATCTCTATAGATGAGAGGGTAAATGTTTCATTATAGGAGACGTGTGATAAAGTTGTTAGTGCAATTATACTGATTTCTTGTCAACCAGTTCTTCATGAAAGAACAGGAAATTCAAACAATTCACGGTTAGATTAACAAGGATATGGATATCATATTTGACACCGCGTTTCCGTTAAACCATACACACATTTATTTGCCTACTTTAGTAATGGTGACAAAATAACACGCAATATTAACCAATGTAAACGTGATAGTCAAACTACCTATAGCAACAGATATTACGGTGTTTTTTGCGAGTTATCTTTCTTTAACCTAGAACAAAAGAACAATGTTTTTGATGTGGTTTTTACTCCTCTTATTACATAGTACAGTTCTGAATACTTCCAGGGTCTTATTACATAGTACAGTTCTGAATACTTCCAGAGATGGTGGTATATATTAGTTTATATTAACTTAACCCACCGGATGGTTTGTTCATTTGCATTACAACCTGAACCTTGACACCGATACCTTGTTATAGTATACCAGCTTTAAAGCTGTGGTGAAGTCATAAAGACACGCAGAAGCATGCGATTAAATTATAGGGTCGACACCTTTAATTGAGACATTTTAAGTAAACGAAGAGCATGTCCACTTTTCATCCACTAGTAGCTTACATTTTACTTTGGGTTTAGAATGCTGCAAAAAGTTAAATTTAGCATTGATACAAAGACTGCGTTAGAACATTGCTGAAGCACATTCATTGGTGTCACATATGCTCTGAAAGATTGCAGAATGACATTCAGTGTTGTCAAAACAACTGCTCTGGATGGGTGCAGAGTTATATTCAGCAATGACACAACTACAGTTCTTGATGAGTGCAGAGTTGCATTCTGAAACCATTGCTCTAGATGAGTGCAGAGTTATATTCAGCAATGTTACAACCACTGTTCTGGATGAGTGCAGAGTTACATTCTGCAACCACCGTTCTGGATGAGTGCTGAGTTATATTCAGCGATGTCACAATCACTGTTCTGGATGAGTGCAGAGTTACATTTTGCAACCACTGCTGTGGATGCGTGCAGAGTTATATTTAGCAATGTCACAATCACTGCCCTGGACGAGTACAGTTCCATTCATCAATGTCACGACCATTGCTCTGGATGAGTGCAGAGTTATATTCAGCGATGTCACAATCACTGTTCTTGATGAGTGCAGAGTTACATTTTGCAACCACTGCTCTGGATGCGTGCAGAGTTATATTTAGCAATGTCACAAACACTGCCCTGGACGAGTGCAGTTCCATTCATCAATGTCATAACCACTGCTCTGGATGAGTGCAGAGTTACGTTCAGCCTAGGTACAACCACTGTTCTGGATGGGTGCAGAGTTATATGTTGCAATCGCTGGTCTGGATGAGTGCATAGTTATTTATCAATGTCACAACCACTGCTCTGGATGAGTGCAGTTACATTCAGCAATGTCACAACCACTGCTCTGGATGAGTGCAGAGTTACATTCACCGATGGCACAGCCACTGCTCCGGATGAGTGCAGTTACATTCAGCCTTGGCACAACCACCACTGTTCTAGATGAGTACATAGTTACATGCAGCATTGGCACAACCACTGTGATGGATGAATGAAGAGTTTCATTCAGCGATGTCACAACCACTGCTCTGGATGAGTGCATAGTTACATTCAGCGTTGTCACAACCACTGCTCTGGATGAGTGCATAGTCACATTAAGCGATGTCACAACCACAGTTCTAGATGAGTGCAGAGTTACAGTCAGCCTCGGCACAACCACTGCTATGGATGAGTACAGAGTTACATTCAACAACCACCGCTCTGGATGAGTGCAGAGTTATATTCAGTCTCGGCACAACCACTGCTCTGGGTGAGTACAGAGTTACATTCAACAACCACTGCTCTGGATGAGTGCGGGGTTACATTCAGCCTCGGCACAACCACTGCTATGGATGAGTACAGAGTTATAATCAACAACCACTGCTCTGAATGAGTGCAGAGTTATATTCAGTCTCGGCACAACCACTGCTCTGGGTGAGTACAGAGTTACATTCAACAACCACTGCTCTGGATGAGTGCGGAGTTATATTCAGCTACCACTGCTATGGATGAGTGCAGAGTTACATTCAGCAACCACTGCTCTGAATGAGTGCAGCGTTAGATTCAACATTGGCACAGCCACTGTTCTGGATGACTGAAGAGTTACATTCAGCCTTGGCACAACCACTGTTCTGGATGAGTGAAGCGTTACATTCAGCCTTGGCACAACCACTGCTCTGGATGACTGAAGAGTTACATTCAGCTTTGGCACAACCACTGTTCTGGATGACTGAAGAGTTACATTCAGCCTTGGCACAACCACTGTTCTGGATGAGTGAAGCGTTACATTCAGCCTTGGCACAACCACTGTTCTGGATGAGTGAAGAGTTAAATTCAGCCTTGGCACAACCACTGTTCTGGATGACTGAAGAGTTACATTCAGCCTTGGCACAACCACTGTTCTGGATGAGTGAAGAGTTACATTCAGCCTTGGCACAACCACTGCTCTGGATGACTGAAGAGTTACATTCAGACTTGGCACAAACACTGCTCTGGATGGGTGCAGCGTTACCTTCACCCTTGGCACAACCACTGCTCTGGATGAGTGCAGCGTTACATTCACCCTTGGCACAACCACTGATCTGGATGAGTGCAGAGGTAGAAACATTGGTACATTAAGAGTATGTACAGCTGTGTAATTATGAATTTATTACCTGCGAAAATATATGTTCCCCTGATGCTGTATGTGAATTGTTTGTAATGTTGGTTTAAATAGATTATTAACCGATGTGTGCTTGTGTGAGCTGCGAGAGGACACGTTTGATTAAGAGAAATCACTGTGTTTTAAAAGTGAGAAATAGTGTATAAAGCCTTATCTCTTTGGTTATAAAATTTAACATGAAAATCAAATAGCTCAATTATTCACCATCACACACATGTGTAGAAGAATGCTTAACTAACGCTTAAAAAATAAAATAAATAAATGTTTTAACTATTAATTAACGATCTATTTCTAGAATGTATACAGTGTTAAATCACGTATTTAATCACAAGTTAATCTTCAACTTAGCTGTTATGCAGAGTATATAACGGGTAGGTTAATTTAACAGGAATGGTTTTATATGCTTCTTCATACGGCCCTCCCGTGAAAAAAGCACACGCCTTCTATCTCATGAAATATTCCCGATAATCAAATCCGTACGTGTACTAAGTTCTATTCAGTGTCAATAGGTTATGTTGCGCTACCATAGTGAACAATTGTTTCAATTTGAGCATATTCATATTGTAGATTTTAAGTACTAAAGTGTCACAATAAACTTACTTTATTCAACAATTAAATCGACTTGTAAACATCCATACGCGATGGTACAATGGACCTAACGGAACACCGTAAAGGATAATCCCGTCACGTGACGTTGAGTTATCGTTCGTGCCTTCCTCAACACTACAGTCAACCTCCGCGCATGGATAGTGTAGCCACCACACAAATCACGTGACGATAGCTGAGGCCATGAGATTACAAAAAAATGGCGATACACTAGGTAATGCTTGGTACAGCAAACTCAGGCAATTGACAATAACATCGATCATCACCTTCGAGAAGATGTTGAAAACATTCAACCTGGTTTTGGCTTGGGTGTAATCTCTTTATTAAATTTACGCACAGCTTCCGTAATGTTCTCAACGGAATACATGCTTGTTTGTTTACAAGTACTGTAACTTAGTAACCGATGTGCATGTTCGCTAAAAAACAAAAAATATATAAATAAATTATTTTTGTACCCAGATACCATTTTGTACACTATTTTCCTATATTATGAACAAAGCAAGTTGAAATACTGGCCTAAAAAATATTTAACCAAACAATTAAACTTAGCTGGATTTCAGCTATAAATGTGTGTGGTGGCAGTGATTACTGTAACATAAAGGGGAAGTAACCACTGCGGGGAGTTTGCACTACAGTCAGTCGGAGATGTCAACAAATGCTGAACTACGTAAAGGACAGTTACCTGAAAAGGCAGAAATCATAGTGACCTTTACGAGTTATCTTTCTTGATTAGTCCTGGCGAACTAAAAGTGTTATGATGCTTAAATTTTTAATGAAGTGTTGGCATGTGAAATAATATGAAAGCAATCATTTGAGGCTACCTTTTTGTACTTTATTTGTTCCACTTTAGAACATTTGTTACGCACTATTTTTGCAACTGAATTATTTTACTTTCATTAATCGTTAATGAATGTATTAAAGAGAACGGTGAATTGTTAAACGATTCCACAGTGATGTCGGAGATTACACGATGCTAATTAAGATACCATAGCTTATCACTCCTTATCACTCCTCCCGCACTGATCGATAACATTTTATTTCACCAAATCTGTCTCTTCAAATCTTAATACGTTCCTATAAACTCCTGAAATAAAGTTAAGTCTCTGCGGTCACTGACACGTGCCACAGTGCAACGGTGATCTCGCGGGGTCCGGATCCGGGGTCCGGGGTGTCCGGGGTGTCCCGGTTGTCCGGGGTGTCCCGGGGTGTCCGGGTGTCCGGAGTCCGTGGTCCGGGATATCCGGGGTCCGGGGTCCGAGGTCCGAGAAGTCCGGGATCCGGGGTGTGGGGTGCGGAGTAGGGGTGCGTGGTCGGGGGTCCCGTTATTTGTTCTACATAACTTGTATATTTGCAAATCATTATTAATAATCATTTGACAAATTCAAAGCAATTTGTTTTTGCACTTTAAAGGAATTCACAGCAATCTTGATTCTCGCGGAATCTCGCGGGGTCTAGTAGTTATAGCCCTCTTCGAAGAACAATATATAGGAATCACTTTGTCCGTGTTCCGTCGCGTCCCGTTTTATTATTTAACAGATAATAGTTACATGGTTGCATATTTGCTTTTCAGTTTTGGTATGATGTGAAAATACATTATGAAAACCACATAAGTTGCATTCCACGCATTATACAGGCTTCATAAGGTTGCACTCCACTAATTTTTACACACGATTCCACAAAGTGTTTAATTATTTGTCCTGTTATTTAACAGATAATTGCTGCATATGTTCTTTTTCTTTTCTGATGACGTGAAAATACGAAATAATAACCTCATAAAGTTATACACTACTAATTTTAAGACCTCATAAGGTTACATTCCACTAATTTACGTTGTGTCGCGACGCTTTATGTCATGTTGCATTATTTATCAAATAAAGGTTGCATGGTTGCATATGTGCTTTTCCTTTTTGGTATTTTGTGAAAATACATTATAAAAACCACATAAGATTACATTCCAATAATTATACAGAATTCATAAGGTTACACTCCACTATTTTTTACATAATATTCCACTAAGTTTTTTTATAAAGTTATACACTACTCATTTTAATACCTCATAAGGTTACACTCCACTAATTTGCTTTGTGTCGTGTCCCGTCTCGTCGCGTCCCATTGCATTATTTAAAAAATAATGGTTGCATGGTTGCACATCTGCTTTTCCTTTTTGGTATTTTGTGAAAATACATTATTAAAACAACATAAGGTTACATTCCACTAATTACATACACTTAATAAGGTTGCACTTCACTAATTTTTACACACGATTCCACTAAGTTTTTAATTATTTGTCCTGTTATTTAACAGATAATGGTTTCATATTTTCTTTTTCTTTTGTTATGGTTTGAAAATACATAATGAAAACTTCGTAAAGTTACACACTATGAATTTTAATACCTCGTAATAATATACACTCCACTAATTTCTGATGCGTCCCGTCCTATCGCGTCCCGTTGCAATATTTAACTGATAATGGTTGCATGGTTGCATATTTGCTTTTCCTTTTGATGTAAAAATACATTATAAAAACACAAGATTACATGCCACTAATTATACAGACTTCATAAGGTTACATTCCACTAATTTTTATGTAAGACTCCATATATTTATTACCTCCGCCAAACAAGATTTATTGGGGGGGCTATATAATAATCACAATAGAGATATTTAGCAGATAATGGTTGCATTGTTGCATATTTGCTTTTCCATTTTGATATGATATGATACTTAAAGGGAATGTAGCGACACAGTCAAACATCTCCATTATTGAGAGTTGTGAAAAACTTAGAAAAAGGTAAAAGAATGATCAAAATCGTTTAATAAACAAACAAGATATGACCATTTGAAGGTTTATGGGAGTCGCCATTTTGAGAACTGTGACGTCATAGTTCCAAATTACCAGATATGAAATATTTAACAGATAATGTATGGTGTTGAGGTCCATATGCAAGTTCTAGGTCTGACTGCCCAGTCCATAAACTTCATATGGACCGAAGCACCATACATTATTTGTTATAGTATACCGAATCAGACCAACAAATTAAATCAATACGTTTTATGATTTATTTTGACGTGTTTTTTTTCACACGTCGGTTAATATAGCTATCAGACCGGGCGCCCGGTCAATATGCAACTATATGGACCGGATGACGTCACATTAAACAAAGAGTGGAATATACAAATGAGGTGTAATATTGATAAATATCATTTAAAGCAAATAAAATCTCTTCAAATGAATGCAAGAAACTGGTCATATAAAACATTATTGTCATTAAGTATACATAATTTTCATACAGTTTGCTATCGTTTTTTCCAATAAATCAATAAATATTCATATTTATAATATTCCATAAATGGTCATTTAGAACTGTGATGTCATAGCGCTCAAAATGGACTTCCATATCCATTTCAATAGAACCTTCAAATGATCATATCATCTTTGTTTATAATCCGATATTGATCATTCTTTCACCCTTTTCCAAGTTTTACAGAACTCTCAATAATAACTATTGTCTGGCTGAGTCGCTGCATTCCTTTCAAACATGAATTCGACTGTTCATAGAAATATTCTATTATGCAGGGAAATAATCTTTCCATCATTCATTGCACTGACAACAATCAATGAATATCTACAATACAACCAAGCAGCGTTCTACATGCTCGTCTTTGAAGTTGTTCCAATGTTAGTCTACTGCAATTGGAGTTGCTACCACAGGTACTATAACAGTGATCAATGGGAGGCTGACTATGGCTTTTATTAACAATATCCTGTGTTCAATTGATAAATACTCTTTGATCTTTGACAATAACATAATAACATGTTTATACATGTTTATATTTTGCAATATTATTCATACGATCCGTGCATAACAAATATTATTAAAGGGACACAGGACTTTCTTGAAGTAGGATCAAGCATCAGATAAAGGGAAGGTCACCGCACTTTGTTTTTGCTTAAGACGTCTTTAAAGATACTCCAAAATGTCACTGAAAATAGAAGAAATAAAGTCATTGAACATGTTCAGAATTTTTATTCATAAAATTTATCTTTTTAAAAAACAACGATTGATTTTTGATTATATATACACATATCTTTCAGAAACTTTTTTATTTTACTTTGAAAATCAAACATATATGAACCATACCCACTCTTCTTTTGTATAGGAAAGGATGTTCTTCTACTCAACAGCTTTTTTTTTAATATCGTATATGATCGTATATGACAAGGTGCTATGTCATTTTCTACGAAACAATATATATGTATTTATAAGTCACCAGGATTCTAATGAATTGATATTAAAAATGCTTTAAATTACACAGATTTTGGCGTTATTTTGATATTTTCACTGTAAAATACAATACGCACAAGTTTGACATCGAGGTCTAGTATAAACTTAGCTCTGAAAAGTACTTTATATATGTATTGCACTATTTAAAAACATTTTTTTCTGTTCTATACTCGGTAAAAACAGTTTTGGACCAGGGTATATAAAGTCATAAAAATAAAACTAGTGGACAGAATTTAAGTATCTTTTTTTAGTAACCAAGGTCTACCCTACCCGGTTAATTTGGTACCAGAAACATTAAATTCCAAACAAGATTTGATTTTAAAAAAATATCGCGAACACACAAAGGGTCTGTAAAAAATGTTGCAAAGTCCATAAAAAGTAACAGAACGAACACATTCGAGTAACCAATAAAAATATTTTTTTTTTTTCGCAAACTTTCATTGTAAACGATAATTATTGTTGATTGTTGATCTATTGTGAATTATCAACTGAGTTTTGGTCGAATGTCATGGTTCACCGATCATTGTACATGGTCCAAAACTTTTTTTTACAGAGTATACAACAAAACGATAAATGCTATTCAGTATTGCCCATACCCACTAATTACTTGATAACAAAAAACGGTCACATATATCGAAAACAAATAAGTGAACTTCTCTTCTTCTTAAAATCTTAAATCCTACAGTCTTAAATCCTGCATTATATCTTCTTGGATGTAAAAAACTGAAACAAATTATGTTATCAAATAAAACTATTATTAAATTAAATAAAATCCTTAGACTTGAACATGCCAGAACTTGCCAGCCAGCATCATTAAGCTCAGTGTTTTCAAATATTCAAATGGTGTCGAAGAACGTTGAACTGGGTTTTACGTCATTTTAGCACAGGTTTGCCATATATGACGGTCGAATTGTTTTTGTGGAAGAGGCAGACCACCTGCATTTTTCCTGGGTAGAACCAGTACTGTATACCTCCCGCCATCCGTAAGAATCGACACTTTCTCACTGACAAGTCGAGCTCCCAATGGGATTTGAATCCGCAGCGGTGAGAGGCGATACAGTTGTCCAGAGACGCGTTACTATCCCAGCCATGGAGACGCTCTGTCGAATAACTAGCGTCTTGAGCTTGTTTTCTTTTCCTATAAATGGACTATCACTTATAAATTCGCATTCAAATTATCAACGCGATTTATCAAACTATTATTTTAATACACATTTTTACAAACTGCTATGAACAATTCAAAGTATTATTAATGATTTGCAAATGATTTACAAGCTATATGTAATTAACACAAGCTAGAGCTATCACTAAAGTTCATTAATACCCCCGCCTGATGACCTGTTTGAATATGTGTGTATCCTCAAAAAAGGTACTGATTCTGTATTTTCATATAAATTAAATTAAACTAAATAATAAATTTAATGCAAATAAGGTGATTTATACTGCCGTATTGGTGTCCAGTCAGAGTAGATATCATTTCCTTAATATGGATTATAAATACTCTAAAGTTTGTGCTAAGCAGAGTCTCAATTACAATAATTAAAACATATGTGGAGTCTCACATATTAAATAAGAAAAAGGAAAAGAAAATATGCAACAATTATCTGATTATCTGTTCATTAACGCGACAAATAGTTAAAATATGTGGAGTCTTAAGTAAAAATTAGTGGAGTATACCTTATAAATTATTATAATTATATAATTAGTGGAGTCTAACCGTATATGCGTTTCATTTTATACGAAAGAATTTTAATGCAAAGCCTCAACTCGCCGGTAGTATTGTTGGAGAACTGTCATTGCTTTGAAGTAGTATTGATGTTGTTTATGATATTAATCTCATTGACAATGAGCATACAAGGGAGAAAAACTATAATCTGCCTGAATGATTGTACGTGATATGCTGAGCATGCATTGCTTCATACGGCTAATTTAATATCGTGGTTTGCGCTGTCGAGAAGCAATTTGTGGACACATTTGAGGATAAAAACGCAAAATAAGCTATTATGTTTGAAAGGACTTTTTATACAGATTTTTTTCTTTCTCTCTTTTTTTTTTTATTTCTTTACTTTTCCCCCAAAATAAACATGTTTTACTTTATTTTTTCTAATATTTGTTTTGATGAGACTGGTGTCAAACTGTCTCTTCCTAATGATAACACCGGTAGATGATATACACCTTTAGTAGATATATGAAAGACAAACATCAGCAACATCATTACCGGCAAATTGATGATTTGCATCAACTTTTTCTCGTCTATAGCTGCTACTCTGGTTTTAGTTCGCTGGACCATACTCTTGGTTCACCGTTTGTCTATTCACACGTTTAATACACGGCGCCCACATAGCAGTTTATTTGATGAAACTTTAAATAAATGTATTTCTTTTTACATAATTGCCTTAATTACTACATACGTATATGATTCTGTGTCGGTATGAGTAGGATACATTACATCAAAATCAGTGAACAGTTAAAGGCCAATAAATCGAGGGCATTACACGCTCCGTTAAATTCGCTGGAATAACGCGCCGTATTATAAACATATATTGTGTAGGAGTCATAATTACAAACATAAATATACTGCACACGAACAACTGTTACCTAAAAGGTATATATGGCAATGTATACATGCATACAGTGTATAGAAACAGTTATTTTAATATCATACCAAGACTTGCAGAAAAGTGTGCATCACAATAAAATTGTTCTCCTTAATTACTTCTACTTCCATTCACCGGTCACGTGACTATCGTCGCATTGACACGTCACTAACGGATATTCGTTAGTTTAGGTGGTAAAGAGGTGGGGACTATAGACATGTTTAAGACTCTTAATCGTGAATAAATATTCAAATTTCATTTTTTTAAATAATTCTAGTTTGACAGCCCTGTACGTGTGGCTTCTTATTTTATGTAGAATGAAATAAAACGCAACTGTGCATTTGTGCTGTATTTTATGTTTGACAGTCCTATTAAATGTGCACGTATCTGAAATATATCAAGTTTAAAGCAAAACCCTCCACATACTAGTACATTATTATATTATTATTAGGGAAGAAATTGAGTTTAATTAACATTGTTGAAGTGATAGGGAAATAATTCCCGAGTGAGAAAGATTCTTGCGATATAGAAATGAGTGCGTTTTCGCACGAGTTTCTATATCGCAAGAATATTTCTCACGAGTGAATTATTTTCCGTATCACGACAAAAATGTTAATTAAACTATATAATATATATTCTGTGATGAAGTTTCTTTCCAATTGTCTTTTGACAAAAGTATTCCTTCTTCTGTCACTCCTTTGGCGACAGCGCGGAGTAATATCATGACGTCAATTAGTGGCGTAATATTGTGACGTAATATCGTTTAGTTCATAATATATCTTGCACACTAGGCGAGATAGCACAGTAGAGGAAGGGATATGTTATAGATTTTCTCAAACTGGGAAATTTCTATAATTCATCACAGAGTATATAATATGTATTAATTGTGTTCTCCAGAGAGTACACGTTTACTATATATAAATGAATTATCACGAATGCTATAGAATACACGTCGGCAATTGCATGCAAATGTATGTTTAAGCTACACTCTGAATAACCCCTTAAATCAATAACAGGATTATTGAAATGTGAAAGTTATAGTTTGTGTAACTTGTTTGTGCTAATTTAATAGTCGTGAGATATGTAACGAGATTTATATTAAACGGATGTTTAAAGGACTATACTTAAGTCAGTACATTTACCCCATGTTTGAGCAATTGCTTCAGTTATTGTGAATGACTGTATTGTGTTGTACTAGCCAAAGTAATCGAACCGAGTCAAAAGGCTTCGTGTCACATGGAAAGAATAAATAAAACATTAGTAGAAATAATTCTATTATTACAATTCTTTCTTTAAATATTTCATTTATACTCGCCATTATACTCGCCATATGCGGCACGAAGCCTTTTGTTGAGTTTTTCAAGAAGAGATTAAACATATCGGACATAATATATGTAAATGCAATTCGTTACACTACCGAGAAAGGGCTTGCGTGATCCGTCGTTAGCGCGGCGGATTTGTAACCGGAGGCCCCGAGTTCAACCCTCCGTGGTACCACTGAGTTTCATCGGTGTGTTCTTGGGCAAGACACTTTCTCTTAGCCTCTTCCGTCGGATGGGGACGTAAACCGGGCGGTCCCGTGTATCGGTCAATCCTCCGAGCACGTTAAAGAACCATAGGAATCTATTCGATAATAAGAGTAGGGCACGTTTCCCGGATTCCTATGTATCCTATGCCCCTCTCTCTGGGGCGGCTCTAAATAACCTATACTGTGTTGATGAGCCGTTAAACAACATTCAGTTACATTGCCGAGATCCTTATATACCGCATTCAGGTCAGTTCTTGGTTTCAAATTTAGCAGAGCAATAAACAAATTAGACTCTTTCAAATCGTACCAATAACGTCAGACAGGACCGTAAAAATGAAACCACAAGTCGGCACCCTATACTGCAAAGCAAGATACTATACCTATATGTTGCATTAGTGTGCTTTACATAATCAAATAAGGACTGTGTAGCTTTAACCATAATACATAAAGGCAACTTGCACTTTTATACTGCTTTTTCATTATCAAAACCAGCCATGTCGAACTAGAAATAGCAAAGTAACGGCTCTTGAACAGTTGAAAAAAGCTCAACTTTGCTTTGTTAACATTCTTGTCATATGTTTTCATTGATCTTTATCAGACCTTTCAAAATGTTAATATCAGTAAAATCTCGGATAAGTTACATGTAATTTCATAATATAATCTTTTAATATACAAAAGTGGGAGTGGGAGTGTAGGGAGGGTGGGTGGTATTTGGAACACTTCAACAGAGATGGGTGTGAGTCAGGCATGGCTGTTTTTCAAAAATGTCTTAGCTAATTAACAACATTTGTGAAGCCCTGCCCTTTTGTCTTTCCGGTTGTCTTCCATTTAACAAAATGTCATTATTTTGAACATACCGATCCATCGATATACACACGAGGTGGTATTCTGAGAATAACCGGAAATACCCGACTTTTCACGAATGCAGTTTCCTACTAAAGACTACTAATCTTCTATCGTTTTTTCTTTAAAAACTGTTTATATTGCAGTTTCCAGTTCTATTTGGCTGTAACCGTATTGTGGACAAGTATTGAATGCAGATCATCATGTTTTAGGCTAATATAATAACAACAATGTAGGTAAACATCTTACATAAGCACCGGATATAGACGCCCATATAATTTCGGAACATTATAGGTAAGAGGCCATGTTTTTAAACAGCAGATAAAAACAATATGCACATTTGATCATTTTGAGATGGGTGGTATTAAAGGGAATGGATAGCGACACAGCCAAACATCGTTATTATTGACAGCTCTGAAAAACTTGGAAAAGGGTGAAAGAATTATCAAAATAGGATGATAAATAAAGAAGATAGGATCATTTGAAGGTTCTGTTGAAACGGATATGGCAGCCGCCATTTTGAGAGCTATAACATCCGAGTTCTAAATGACAATATATGGAATATTTATAAATACGAATATTTTTTGATTTATAGGAAAAGGTGACAACAACTTTATAAAAAATATGTATACTTAATGACAATAATACTTTAAATGACCAGTTAAAGGAGTTTACATTTATTAGTAGAGATTTTATTTGCTTTAAACGATATCTATCAATATTCCGTATATGGAAGTTTTGAACGATGACGTCATAGTTCTCAAAATGGCGACTCCCATATCTGTTTAGAACAACCTCATTTTTTATTATCCGATGTTGATAATTCTTTGACCTTTTCCAAAGTTTTTCAAAACTCTCAATAATAGAGCTTGTTGGCTGTGTCGCTATCATTCCATTTAAGTCTTAAAAAAGAGAAAACGTAAAGACCGAATAATTAGGGTATATTGTAAATGCAAACTATTTCATAATTTGATGTGTTCCTGTGTTTACAGGTAGCGGCAATATTGTTCAGCAAAGCTGTACGTATAAAAATACACTGCAGCAAGGGAAAGTGATATTTTTATGAAATACCGTGGTAATAGTCGACCAGCGGCAAATAGGTGAAAAACCATACCAAATTAACGATGTTCAATCTTGTTTTATTTAACCACTGTCCCCAGACCTGCATCGTAGTACGTGCATTACATATAAATACATCTCTTTAAAAATACGTACATTCTGCTTTTTTTTTAATTTTTTTTTCTTTTTTTGATAAATTTAGCAAATTAGTATTTTTTATTCATTTTCCCCCCACAAAGTCATATGTAGCAATTAATTTCAAATGTATTTCGAATGATTTGTTGTTTTTATTGAACCACGGTAAGTCAAATCTCATTTTTTGTGTCAATTTCCTTTTGGCTGAATTTATTTTTATCCGCCTTTTACTTAATCTATGTTTGTTTAAATAAAAAGGTTATATCTCATCGGGGCATATCGGGCGACAAAACGATACTCTCTGAGTCTCTCACTTATTGAATTCACTGTGAGTATGAAATGCAAATTATCTGATCACCTCGTACATCATTCAACTAAATTGAATAGCTTTAACAGTCGTCTACTGTTGTCATAGGGACATGTATAAACATTGTTTAATTGTGGAACGAAATTAGCTTCAATGACCATTGCGAGTATGATTGCTTTGTAAACAAACCGTATTCCGTGTTCGATATAGCATTGTCGTAAAACGGAAGCAGTATTTGCCGACCAAATCATAACGTAGCGACATTAATGGATTATGGCAATTACTAAAGCTGCTTTGTTGACAATACCATTACGTTAATGCTGATGCCACAACTAAATGTCCTAATCAAGTTAATGACTATTATGTTTGACGGATATTGTGCAGTGTGTGTATTGTCCCATCTAAACATAAATTCCATTAAATTCAGAAAGAAAAACATAAAAAATTACAAATATATCAATGCACTATACCATATCACGGATATGCCATTGTTAGACGGAAATATAAGAATACATAATGGATATTGTGTTAGTTCGTCTGTTAACCATTTCTCGTATTATCGTGAACAATAGCTATGCATTTAAAATGGAACAAAAACATAAAGCGTCATTGGAATCTTTTGGTTAAATATACGGTTGTGCTTGTTGTTGTTGTTTTTGTTGTGTGTTTGTTTTGTTTTATTTTCGCTATATGTACAACACACAGTAATACAGCGTTATGAGAGGGATTTGAATACCAAGAATGTATAGGAACCTCAATTCCTTGTTTGAAATTGACTGAAGACAAAGTAGTGAAACTGCCAGTTTTGTCTGAAATGTGTTAGTCGAGATCATCTGCGACGCTTGCTTGTTTTCAAGACAAACGTCTAGACCGAAGCATCGTGGTGTAGTGGTTAGAGCGTCTGCCTTGCATTTGGGAGGTCGTGGGTTCGAGTCCCTGACCGCGTCATACCAAATACTTTAAAAATTGAGGAGTCACTTGTAACCCTTGTCTGACGAGCAAATAATGGGTAGTGCTACGACTGATTGTCCAGTGTCAGAATAATTGTGACTGGGGGGTATCATGTATACTACGGCGTGGTATTCCAGTGTTGCAGCACTATAAAGAAACCATTGAGTTCGCTGCTTCAAGTAGACATATCATCACATCACATACAAAAACTCACAGATAAAAGTCCAGACTCCATTGTGCCTATAATCGTCGAGTAGGACGCCTGTCGTAGGCGGACGGACTATAATCCTTAGAAACACACACACACACACACACACACACACACACACACACACACACAACTGTTCTTTTAACAAGTGTTTGACGCAGCAGTCATTTTAACGAGATTCTCTATTGTATCGTTTCTGATTGGCTGATACCTGCTATCCAAGATATACAGAACGACAGAAAACTATAAATTAATAAATAAACAAAGAGGGAAATTTGATCATTATATCTACGAAATAAATGTGGCTTAGACATGACATTAGACCTTGTCGGGACGTCGATAAATTGTTAGGAAAAAAGTGCAATCTGGCAGAAGGTTGCGGTAAGACACACGCGTTGGCAGCCCGACGTATATACAACGTTTGCAACAACTACAATAAAAGGACCGCCCAGCTTTCATGCTAACGTTGGCCTAACGTCAGCTGTTACTTTGGGCCAACGTTGTACAATACAGTTAGTTTGTCCAGCAACACCAACGACGTACAGTTGTCTACAGAACATTGGGCATTGGGGCTGCAGGACAATATTACGTTCGGCCTACGTTGTGGTCCAACGTTACAGATGACGTTGGGCCGACGTTGGTACATCGATCAACATGGACAAAAGTAATGTACTCTTCAAAATACATTTGACAGAGAAACTTACACGGTGGCCTGTAATTAGTGGAACTGTTCACATTAAGACTCGCATTAGTTTTTTAAACTGTTCACAATGTCGTAAATATGAACCTAATTTCCGTTACATGCGGGCGAACTGTTATATTTTTTAGCCAAAATCGATGCTATCTTTAGCAAAAATGCAAATGAGTGTCACGTGCTATTCTGATCAATCAATAACTAGAACGTCTCATTGAGATATAGATAGATAACTAGGACGTCCTAATGGTATGTTTATCAATAACTAGGACGTCTCATTGAGATATATATATCAAAAACTATGACGTCTCATTTAGATATATTTATATCAATAACTAGAACGACACATTGAGATATGGATCAATAACAAGGACGTCCTAATGTTATATCTATCAATACCTAGGACGTTCCATTTAGATATTTGTCAATAACATGGACGTCCCATTGAGATATATATCAATACCTAGGACGTCCCATTGAGATATATCAGTAACTAGGACGTCCCATTAAGATATATATCCATACCTAGGACGTCTCATTCATATATATATCAATAACTAGGACGTCTCATTGAGATGGATCTATAAATAACTTACGGTCATTAAAATTCCATTGAGATTAGATCAATAAATAGGACACGTTACTAAACTAACCGGGCATTCATTATAATAAAGTCTCGCGTCTGACGAGATCGTTGTCAGTATTTTGAATCCAGATAACGATTGTATCCATTCCTGTGATCATTATGATTGTTGATATCCTGTGGAGACGATTGATTTAGTAATTACGGTGAGGGATCGATTATAGACGACTGACGCAGAAAAAAACAGCATGAAATATTTGTAACATCAGTCCATCTAAAAATCAGCAAACCTAAAAAAAAAAAAGACGAAAAAAGTATCATTAACACAAGAGATATCAATAACAAATCAAACATGGGAACAACCAGAGATCAACAGGTATTATTACCTGATCTCCTATTTAAATGCTATATCGTCATTTCTTGCTAATTCACTAAGGAAAAGACTGTTCCCGGTGAAACCGAACTGTTACCGGGCTTTAGTTTCGACTGTTTCCCTCACGTGGCGACGTTACGACGTCACCTATTTTATGACGTTTTGGCGCTAAAGTGTGTCTGACGTCGTAAGGGTTCTATGTACATCTGAATTAGTTTTTATTACCATTATAAAACAAATTTTAATTTTCACTGTTTCGTACAGTAACATTAATCAGGTAATAAAACAGTTATCACATGTGTGTTTGGGGAACAGTCAAAACTGTTTTCCCTTGGTGTCGGGGGATGTCAGTGTGAACTGTTTCCCTCGGCCTATCGGCCTCGGGAAACAGTTCACACTGCCATCCCCTCCACCTCGGGAAAAACAGTTTTGACTGTTCCCCAAACACACATGTGATAACTGTATACTAACTACACATTCTTAAAAAGGAAAATTATGATACAGACAGCATACAAACGGTAAGATGTAACTGTTTCTGAAAAGGTTCTTCCACCAAACATGCCGTATAGTTGAGCATCAAGGAACTCTGATTAGAAAGAATCTGCATTATTACATCCATCATTTCAAGTATGAGTAGCTACTATACCTGCAATTGAGGATGCTTTCGTGTGTTTCAACATTATTGTGGCTTTCAGTGTGAGTTCAAACAAACCTTTCTCTCTTTTTTCAGTTTCTGGTATGTTTTAGTTTTCAGTTTGTAGACGTTCAGTTTTTATTCATGTATACATGATCATCTTTGTGTTTGACTTATATTGACTTATATTGTCTATTAATGCTGCCTAGTTTGTTAGTGGATATAGTCTGGCGATATCGTTATTAACCCAGTCCTGTTTAAACAACTTGGGATGACAATAGCGTCAAAATGACGTTTGATACTCTCTAGAACCTGGAATAATCCCCGCCCGCTACTTCCTCTGCCGTAGCATGCTCTATATAATCTGGAATAATCCCGCCCGCTCCCTCCTTCTCTGCAGCAGCGGCTATTTATAACCTGGAATAACCCCGCCAGCTCCCTCTTTCTCTGCAGCAGCGTGCTCTATATAACCTGGAATAACCCCGCCCGTTCCCTCCTTCTCTGCAGCGGCGGTTATTTATAACCTGGAATAACCCCGCCCGCTCCCTCTTTATCTGCAGCAGCGTGCTCTTTATAACCTGGAATAACCCCGCCCGCTCCCTCCTTCTCTGCAGCAGCGGCTATTTATAACCTGGAATAACCCCGCCCGCTCCCTCTTTCTCTCCAGCAGCGGCTATTTATAACCTGGAATAACCCCGCCCGCTCCCTCTTTCTCTGCAGCAGCGTGCTCTTTATAACCTGGAATAATCCCGCCCGCTCCCTCCTTCTCTGCAGCAGCGGTTATTTATAACCTGGAATAATCCCGCCCGCTCCCTCCTTCTCTGCAGCAGCGGCGATTTATAACCTGGAATAACCCCGCCCGCTCCCTCCTTCTCTGCAGCAGCGGCTATTTATAACCTGGAATAGCCCCGCTCGCTCCCTCGTTCTCTGCAGCAGCGTGCTCTATATAACCTGGAATAATCCCGCCCGCTCCCTCCTTCTCTGCAGCAGCGGTTATTTATAACCTGGAATAACCCCGCTCGCTCCCTCTTTCTCTGCAGCAGCGTGCTCTTTATAACCTGGAATAACCCCGCCCACTCCCTCCTTCTCTGCAGCGGCGGCTATTTTAACCTGGAATAACCCCGCCCGCTCCCTCTTTCTCTGCAGCAGCGTGCTCTTTATAACCTGGAATAACCCCGCCCGCTCCCTCCTTCTCTGCAGCAGCGGCTATTTATAACCTGGAATAACCCCTCCCGCTCCCTCCTTCTCTGCAGCAGCGTGCTCTTTATAACCTGGAATAACACCGCCCGCTCCCTCCTTCTCTGCAGCAGCGGCGATTTATAACCTGGAATAACCCCGCCCGCTCCATCCTTCTCTGCAGCAGCGGCTATTTATAACCTGGAATAACCCCCGCCCGCTCCCTCCTTCTCTGCAGCAGCGGCTTTTTATAACCTGGAATAACCCCGCCCGCTCCCTCCTTCTCCGCAGCAGCGTGCTCTACATAACCTGGAATAACCCCGCCCGCTCCCTCCTTCTCTGTAGCAGCGGCTATTTATAACCTGGAATAACGCCCGCCCGCTCCCTCCTTCTCTGCAGCGGCGGCTATTTATAACCTGGAATAACCCCCGCCCGCTCCCTCCTTCTCTGCAGCAGCGGCTTTTTAAAACCTGGAATAACCCCGCCCGCTCCCTCCTTCTCCGCAGCAGCGTGCTCTATATAACCTGGAATAACCCCGCCCGCTCCCTCCTTCTCCGCAGCAGCGTGCTCTATATAACCTGGAATAACCCCGCCCGCTCCCTCCTTCTCCGCAGCAACGTGCTCTCTATAATCTGCAATAACCCCTCCCGCTCCCTCCTTCTCCGCAGCAGCGTGCTCTATATAACCTGGAATAACCCCGCCCGCTCTGTCCTTCTCTGCTGCAGCGTGCTCCCTATAACCTGGAATAACCCGCCCGCTCCCTCCTTCTCTGCAGCAGCGTGCTCTCTATAACCTGGAATAACCCGCCCGCTCCCTCCTTCTCCGCAGCAGCGTGCTCTATATAATCTGCAATAACCCCTCCCGCTCCCTCCTTCTCCGCAGCAGCGTGCTCTATATAACCTGGAATAACCCCGCCCGCTCTGTCCTTCTCTGCTGCAGCGTGCTCCCTATAACCTGGAATAACCCGCCCGCTCCCTCCTTCTCTGCAGCAGCGGCCATTCTGCCATTCTGCCAGTGACAGGTCCAAGGTGGCAGGTCCTACAGCTTGTGTCAACCCTGATATTTGTATGGTGTCGCTTCTATGTATCCCTGTAATAGTATTTTGTGTTGCGTGTTTTTGTATGTTTCTTTTCAAATGTTGTATCTGTACTGAGCAAAAACAAAAAGTACCCC